>JADDOH010002690.1:0-102334 GCA_016648135.1 Agrypnia vestita
GCTGTGTGAATAGTTTTGTTTTGACGTTTAATGAAAGTCACAGATAAAGCAATACAGAAAGCGAATCAAGAATAATCGACCAGTGAAAAAATACCAGTATCGGCCGTCAAGCGAGAAGTTTTCTAGTGCGAAAGTGAGCGAAACCAGCGAAACGATCTTTCGATACACAAAAATTTAGCAAATTAATGAAGTACTTGTATGGAATATTCGAGTGATAATTAATGTGAATAACGAAATTGCTGTAAATTAAAGAACGTTGCTTGTCCATCTCGAAATTATTTGCTCATCTCTGTCGTGGTCTTCCTTTCGGTATTGATCATGTTGGCTTATATGAGGTTATACACACCTAAGTACTTTCTTTCACTTTTCTCAAGATATTTGGGGTAGTTTAGCGTTACTGATGTTCGAGGTTATGAGAAACAAGCTTCACATTGTATCAAAACAGCGACATACACTTACGGCGCACAAGAGCGAAGGATTATACCAGAGAGCATGAATTCCTGTAAACAGCTTTTGATTGTTATAATGGACATTCCAGTGATATAAAAGAACATGTTCTTCTTCCTCTTTTAGTAGATCTGTGATTTGTGTTGACAGGTATCAGTCCTGATATCCTGACGAGGGCATCCAGCCTTTTCTCCACCTTTTTGGTGGTATCCCTGGCGGTCAGAGCTTCTCTGGAATCACGGCTCTGGTAACGTCTTATCTGGAACGTTATCTATATACGATCATGATAAAGGAACGAAATGTATAAATAATATTGTAGATGGATTAAGGCTGCAATAAAAATAACATTAACATGATCGAACGCTTCTCACCGATTGAAAGGTCGAAGACGGATTGCATGAGAAACGGATGACGCGAACGGCGCGAAGCCGTGCTCCTCATTCCTGGGCTTTGATTGGTTGGCTCGCTCACACGTTGAAGTTAAGGCTGATCGCTACAAACTGCCCCGAAAACGAACGCCGCTTCCTCTTCCGCCGGCGCGGCCGGAGCGCAATGCCGATGGCGTCAAACGACGAACGTGCAAAAATAATCCTGGGTCGGGCGATGCGGCCGCGGCCCAGTCGATAAAGTCCACTTCATTAGGCGCGCAACATAAACGTCGCACTATTTCACCGCGGACTCGGTAATGATAAAATAAAAAATGTCGGCGCACGCGTCCGGCCGAGTCGTTGCCCCGCGGCCGCGCGCGAAAATCTCCAAGGTCACCCGCGACCTGCCGCAACAAGATGGCGGCGCGGGCGGCTGTCAAATCTAATGAATAAATATTGCAACGAGGCTCCCATAATTCCGAATGTCGCTCGCTCGGCTTTCGGAACATCGGATTTATGTGCGAGATTTAATTTTTTAAGTGATTTTACTATTCTATACTAATGTATTGATTGCAAATTAAATAAATATAAATTCGCATTGTTGTATCCGGTTGGTATATGCTGGACTGTTGAAAATAATATCGTATTTCAGGTACACAGAAAAATAAATTGCCAAAAAAATATTCCGAAACTGGTTAGTGTTGTAAAAATAAAGTAGTCTAAACCAAGTGAATTTTAATTTAATTCAATTTCACAATTCTATTATTGTAAATCATTTATTTATGATTAAGTTAACTTAATTTTGTTTTTATGCAAACTCTTTTATCAATTTCTATAATTTATTCGTGTATTTTTTCACCTGAACACATATTTTAAAGACATTATCTGAACACACTTTTTCAGCAATCTTTTAATCTGCATTGATTTTATATGTACTAGTTGTATATGTATATGGAGTTTTTTATGTGTGCACATATTTTAAAGACACTTTTTATCAAAACATATATTTCAGATTTTTTTTGGTAAATGGTAAATAAATTTAATAAAGAATTTAACTTTAACAATCATTATGAATTCTTATTCTGTAAGAATACTGTTATTGTTAGAACACGAGTATATCTTAATTATAAAGCGAAAAGTGTTTGAAGCAATAAAAATTATCGAACACATCATTTTTTCCGTCTGGAATTCATAGGTCAACGCGATTATTTTCAGCTTGCGAGGCAATTTTAATCCTGAAATATATATATTATGAAATAACCAATTAATTTTTAAAAAAATAGATGCTATATTGTTTTTTCCATATTTTTCAACAAGTAAAAATTAAACAAATTTTTATTAATCAATTATAAAAGACATACAAAATAATAAAATTCACGAAAAAATATATAAACTGCTACTGGGATTCGAACCAACGTTTATCAATTAAAAAGAGACTACATAATATATAATAAGGTCGAAAATTTTTTTTTAACTCACCAGACTGCCGTGGCGAAATTGGATAGCGCGCCGTCCCCAGATAGAATGGAGGTCCCTTGGTTCGAATCACGGCAGAAGTTAAAATATTTTTTCGTTAATTTGATTTTTCTGTATGTATTTTCTAATTGATTGATAATTGTTTAATAATTGTTTAATAATTCACAGAACTTCGTTCTGAAATTGCAACTTGGCAATAATAATGTGTTTTCTTTTATATAAGTAAATTAATTAGGATTAAGAAAAAACAGGGTTATAAAGTGAATGTGTTTATTGGGATTACTTTTTATATAGCGCCGTTTTCGTAAGAACTCGCCTCAATGGCACTTTATGGCATTTGATTTGTTGAGCATTTTTTTTTGCGAGCACTATTTTTTATCAATGTTTTTCAGTAAAATTAATACTATAAGTATATCAAAACTTTGGACGAAGCCGGATAGTAAAAAAGTGTATATAATCTAATGATTATTATCAGTTTTACAGCTTATTTTGAGCAAATTTAAGTATTCAGGTACAATTAATTGTGAAACGAACAATGTTATATTTATGTCTTCAAGAGCTGTACTTCTCACACAAATCGAATGGTAGACATTCTTTTTACAAAATCATATCCATATATGAGTATGCTCACGTGACAATCTGTCAATTTTTTTACGCTTCAACAGGCAAAGAGGCCCAATTACTGAAGCGAAAGAAAATAAGTGTAAACATCGATTGCCATATAAACATGGTACTAGATTTACGACATAAGAAAGACTGCTCATACCTTCCGCTGGTAACTTATAAGTATGGACAAAAGACAATAAAATATGTAATACCGAATTTTTTATGAAAAAAAAAATTTGAAGAATAGCATTGAAGAAAAATTATTGGAATTACTAATCAACAAAAAGATTTATATTGATTTAGTACCACCAGATCAGTAGGCGAGGGTCATGATCGATACACGAACAACTAAGATAATCATTATTTTGGTAATGTTTTTGTTAATTTATTAGTTTAATTTAACCGTTTAATTTTTTTATGTATATAAACTTGTTTTACTTTGTTATTTTACCTTGTTTACAAAAAAATACCTACTGACCAGCCGATCTCGTAACCAGCGATTAGTGTTTTTTTTGTAAAAAATATGATCCTAATGATCAATTATTTGAATAAAAAATGATAATAAAACACACTACACAATACCCGGTATTGATTAAATAACATTGATTGATTGAGACCTCAGCGGGAATCGAACCCGGAACCCCCGGTGTGAGGTGCCAGTGACATGCTCACTAGGATACAAGGGGCGCTAATATTTTTATATTAAATACATTTGTCCTGCTGAATTTGTCTTTGAGGTGAATATTTTATGTAAATAAATTATCCAATCCAACTATGGTTGTTAACTTACATTAACTTCTTTGATATTTACTTTTGTACGTAAAATGAATATAATATTTTTATTCTAGGCTTTGTTTCACACGTTTACTTATTTAAAGAGGTATAAAGAGGGCTGCACGTGATTTTTTATTTAGTGCAAAAAAAAGATTTAAAATATGAGTAAATATAAAATAAAAAAACATTGTTTTTATGTTCAATATTTCAGGAATTTACATTGCAGTAAGATATAAATCCTAGCCTAGCCAAGCCGAGCCTAAATGAGCTAGACAAGTAGTAGCCGACTATATATATGTCTATTTTCGCGATATATTTCTATAACTTGCAATATTTTTTTTGCAAACGGTTAAAATGTCAATTTACTAATAAACTGAACTAAATATACGCGTCAAATATTATTAACAAATTACGAAATATACGACCACATAGAATAATTTGAACCTCTTAATACGTTAATTGTGTGATGTCATATAAAATCGCAATAATTGTGCATAGAAATTTATTGCTGAATGTGACTGCACCACGCTATAAACGGAGACCCGCACGCATGGCTGCGCCGGATCCTGTAATAACCTTGTGTTGTTTTTTGTCCAAATGCGGGAAATACGGGACCTCCCACAACCCTGCCCAGGGCCATCAATCAGCGCTGGCTATGCGGGAACAGGGCCTCATGAATAATTTAATGATATCTTCTGTCAGTGTCTGATTTTTTCCACCGCGATACGGGACATCCGAGATGGGCCGGTCTGGATCAATGACTCCGCGATGCAAAAAATATATTTTTTGCAGAATCACTGCTGATTTAACAATCAAACGATCGGTGTGATTGTAATGTGATGATATGCATCGCAAACAAAAGAGTCAATTTACAGCTTATTGCACTTCTATTGTTTTTTTATCTTATTTTTATGGCGAAAAAATAAAAGGATTTATTGAACTTTTTGTTCGGTTCATATTTTGAAAGACAAAAGGTGACTGGTTGAAGAGACTCATCGTGCTTTCAATTATAATTATTGCAAAATTATTAAACGTAATATTTATTTTGAAGATTTTCTTTGATAATTCATTTTTTGTGATAGGTACAGGTATAAAATTAAATTTTGTGACATGAATAAAAATATGTATTATAAAAAAAATATATACAAAAATAAATAATAACCAGATAAATTTTATGAATAGCCATTTCTCAATTACCCCCATCATAACTGTAACCACGCCCCCGATCATAAATTGATTTGTTAGCTAGAATAAGTAATGGATAGTTAGTTTGTGTCCGTCCTGATGAAGATAGATGTATTTGATATCGAAACCGGTAGACGTAGAGTTAGTAGTTAGGTGGTTAATACAAAGTTGTTTAATTAAAATTAATAAAAATATATAAACCAAATCGTATTGTGTTTTGTGATTAGTTAAGTAAAAATTACAAAGAGCGTTTATAAAAAATTAAGTATTATAAATAACGAAATCCATCAAGCAATTACTTAATTTTACACTTTTTTCATAGACGGGTGATAATTTTTCATTCAATTTCATTTATTAGAACTTTAAATTTTAATTTTAGTATAATTTGTATCATGAGAAATGGAGGACAGAGCCCAAAATACGTTGATTATTCAACAAATAAATAACGTTTAAATCAAAGTAAATGAAAGTGTAAAAATAATCAAAATCAGATAAAAAAATGTCTTTATTTATAAATAATTTATCAATAAGGTAACTTGTGACAACCTTATTAGAAAATGTATGCATCAAAATGAACACGAATATACGATACGATAATGAGACGTTAAGGAAAAGTGCAAATATAAAAAAAATTATGCTTGTAATAAAATGTCAGAGAGAATAAGAAATGTGGTTTCACTTTTTGATAATATTTTATTCTGCATCATTTTTTTAAAAACGTTTACTACGAAATACCAAATAACGCACTATCTTATGTAACAATTCAGGAAAAAACACATAATTAGCTGAGCTTAACATTTGCATTATTAAACAAATTTGTATTAATTATTTAGAAAAGACATACGGAAAAATCTTTAAAATATTATGTATATATAAATCTGCTACCGGTATTCGAATCAACGGACCTCCATTATATCCGGGAATGGATCATTATCTTTGTATTAGCGTATGTCTTTTCTAATTGATTAAAAAAAATTGTTTAATTATTCACAGTCCTTTGTTCTGAAATAATTGCAACTTCACAATAAAAATATGTTTTTGTTGCAAAGTTGTCGGTTGTTTTCATTTAACAATTTCAAACATTTTGTCTTATTACTATTAGATTAGCTGATGTATGAATAGATTTTAGTGTATGAAAATGAAGCATGAAATTGAAACAAAAAAAGGATGAAAGTATTAAAGAAGAGAAAACACTTTTTATTTCATTATCAATATTGCGTGTGGAAAATCAGCGATCGGTAGAGTGAGGCATGAAAAAATTAGAAGTGAATGTAATGCTGGGTCTTACGTTGTAGATATAATGAAGAAAGGATTATTGAGATGGTTTGGTTTGATGAGCGAGGACAGGATGTTAAAAAAATATATGAGGCTAGTGTTGAAGGCTGCAGAAACAGAGGGCGTCCGCGAAAGAGCTGACACGATCAGATAAACCAAATATTGGAACACTATTTGAGGGGCTCAATAACCGAAGAGCATGTATGAGAAAGTGTATGAATGTAGAACTGTGGAGTTTGGCATTCTATGGCGTCACATTTGTTAATTAGACAATACAACCAAATAAAACGTATACCAACTTAAAAGAATTAATTGAATTTATTGATTTTTTTCACTAAATATATTGATTTATTTTGAAATAGATCCGTAAGAGGAATAATTCCGATAGAGCAGTGTGGCATTCTTCCATTCTTTATTTCTTCATTCCTCTTTTAGATAATGAAGTTACATTACAGTTTATCATCAAATCATATTCGCGTTTTAAAATATTGTCAAGGGATCGCGTGGTGAGTGGCACGCGATATACTACAAGTAAATTATCGTTGTATTTTATGTACGACAGCCACTAGAACTTGTTCTTTCATTTTCACACTAATTTTGCTCAAATCACTCGTGTGGAGAACACTTTATACTTATTTTCTAAAATATTTGCAAACCCGTGAACACTTTATTACGCTGCCTCTTTTCACATTGGTTGCCACTGATTTCCAGTAGGTACTCTCTTAATTTATTTTGTTGACCTCTTATGATTCGCAATAGTCTTCCGCTTTCTATGGAATCACAATAAACTAAACTGTCTATCGGTTATGTCGCTCTTTATATAGGGAATGTTATTTCGCGATTGTTCCAATATGTGTATTTTAAGCGTACGTGTAACTTCTTGATTATATGTGGTTTTTCTTGATTTAAGATACAGCCTCCATCTCTAGATGACTTTTCTTCCCGAACAGGATCATTGTTGTCTCCGTGGTACTTGGTCAACAATCGACGTATATATTTCAAGCGTCCAGTGCAAATGACGTATGTATTTGAAACAATCATCGGTCCATTCGAAAGAGAGGCTGTGGTTCCTAGAATAGCTAAATAACAATTCCGCTATGACATCTGCCATCCCATAGCCGCGTTACTTTGCCACACTTTAGGCAGGACAGTTAGGCGCTTCGCTCGCCTCGCGGGTCGCGCCCTGCCCCGGTGATGATGGACCATCTTGGAGAGTATCAGACGTTTCAAAATGACACCCACAGCTCTGCCAGGTTCACGCACGTCCGGCAGATAAACAATAATAATACTTAAACGTCCCGCAACTCGCTGAAATGACTCGGGTGTCGGATACGTACATGTATATATATATATATATATATACCTTTATATAAATATATATTTATATATATATACTACCCTACACTACTATGTTCACAACGCTTTTCACTACAACCATAGTATTGTTAACATTTCACCAATATTTATCACATGCGTGTTAATCTTGTCAAGAACAAGCATGCACTAACTTGCCTACGGAACGATCAGGACCACCTTAGACCCCGCCCCTTCTCACTCTCTCTCCCTCGTAGATTTCTGATTGTCCTGTAGACATGCTGTCCTTTACAAGATTAACACACGTGATAAATATTGGTAAAAAGTTAACAATACTGTGGTTGTGGTGTATAGTGTTGTGAACATAATAGTGTAGTGTTGGTCCTGATGGGTGTGTCTCGAAACCGGTAGATCTAAAATCTGCTAGTGGTTTATGCTAATTTAAGTCCGGGAAGGAAATGTAACAGATGTTACCCGTTGGTTCCTAAAGAATAAGTCTAAAAAATTTGGGTCAGATCGTTCAAACGGTTTAGATTTGTATAGAGAACAGACAGATAGACAGACAGACATTGAATATTGTAGGTATAGATTTTGCTCTATGACGTTGGTTCAGGATCACACCAAGAGGTTCAGGATTGGATTCCTGGTGAGGTTACAACTTATTTATACATAATAGATTTAAGGATGTATTTCGCTCCGTTGACCTGTTTTAAGGTTTTAAATGAAATTAAAATAAGATATTTTCTGCGCGCCAAAACCCTTCTGGTGAGGTATTTCAGCAATCTTTTGGGATGCGTTGAACATTTTTTTGTAGATTGTTGCGGTAAAGGTTTGTCCCTTTGCATATAAAATGTTGTATGCGAAGGGATAAATGCGAAAATGTTTGAAATACTTTTATTATGTGGAGTAAAAGAAACATATCATTATAAAGTAAATCTTTTTGTTTTGTATTAAGTATCCAAATACCTTGTAACATTATATGTATTATTATGTATTATTAATTATCTTAACGGAAACAACTAAAGTAAATAAAATATTGTTAATTTGTCCTGGAACGACGTGGCATATGTAACTATATTTTTTGGATTAAGTGCATTATACTGATTATATCTATTTGCAGTTGGAAAAATAGATGTAGCATTTACGCAACACCACGTATTATACAATGAAATAATAAACTGTAGATACCTAAGGCGTCTGATACACATGCTTCTTTAGTGGCACGTGAGCATGCGCAGTATCGACTTTGACAGTGGCATGCTTATTAGTGGCATGTGTGTACGCACATTGCTAGAAATGAGCATGCCACCTAGTGGCATGCTCAAAAATCAACCGCCAGTTGATTTATAAGCATGCCACTGTCATTCACCATAGAGAAGGGGTATCTTTGGAGCATGTGTGAACAGACTTGCTTATTTATGAGCATGCTTATGTCATTCGCGGGCTTCGCGGCTAGTATTATCAATGCGATCTTCTCAGTCGGGCGACAAATGAAACAAATATGGCGCGTTGGGGAGATGATAAAACATTACTTTTCGTGACTTATTATAGGAATTACGAATGTCTGTGGAATACTCGGTCACCGTTGTGTAAAAATAATATAGTGAGAAATAATGTTTACGAAACTTTATTAATAGGCAAACTAAAATCAAAAATGTGCGGATGTAAACTGGGGAACTTTTTTGATTTATTGGTTCACTTGAATTTTCTATTTCAGTTTGCAAAGTTTCCATTTTGAACAAGAGCGTCTCTATTCTATGACAAGAGCATGCCACTAATAAGCATGTGTGTTTGATTGTTAGCTTTGGGCATGCTTATTTATGAGCATGCCACTAATAAGCATGCCAGTAATGAGCAAGTGTGTACAGTTGTTAGGGCATGCTTATTAGTGGCATGCTCATTAGCATGCCAGTAAAGAAGCATGTGTATCTGTACCTTAAGTTACAAGTGTGAAATCTTGGCAACTCAAAAGTAAGGTTAATGCCTTACTTGCATTCGTTATTGAACGGACCTTCTTTGTGATCGGGCGCGACGATACGACGTAAAACAAGTCCTGGGTAAAAAGGAACAGAGTATTGCACACTTTCGTAAGAATGAGTATGTTATTTTTGTCACCGTGACTTCAAATTATCTGATTTTTCTGTGCCGTGATTAGTTGTCTCTTTCAATGCAAAATTTGCTACATATGAAAGCCGGCTAGTGTGGGAATAACGTGTCTAAATTATAATAGTCAATGGTTATTATATACATAAATCTATATGTAACAATGTTCGTCGCTGACGTTTGGCAGATGGCGCTTATCATGATGAGTAATGCAATATTAATGAGGAAAACAAAGCAATTTTTTTAATTCTCTTTGTAACAGTGTCAATGCTGCCGAAAAATATAATCAAAGTACCTATGAAATTTTAGACGTATTATTTAAGATTAAAATTTTTGGGAAATTCATATCGCTGTTCCTTGTTGTAATGTAAATTCCCCTGAACCAAATGAGATCCTGGTGGTAACTAAATATTTTTCTGATGGATAGACTCTTTCTGTTTATTTATTATATTTATATTTGATTTATCACATTTTTTTGTATATCACGTTTTTTTTAAATTATATAATATTACAAAATCACTATTGCGAACGACAGTGACATCAAGACTCATAAAATATATTAAATAAAATAATAGGCAGATCCTGCGGTCGAACGGTGATGCTGAGAAACTGATCCAGTGATTACAGAATCGACTTCCGAGAAGTGCAAGTTTTTTTTCTGTTAAAAACAACGCATTGTCTGTTTGGTTTGAAAAAACCTCACATAATTGCCTCACAGGTGCTGTAGGAGTTCCTGAAAAATAAATACCGGCTCAGTAATTGTGGTCCAACACAGTGCTTTTCAAACTTTTTCATTTTGCGGCCTCATATTGTTTATGTTTTTGATCACCAACTGCATAATATTGTATTTTTGGAGGATTTGACGTAAACATTGTAGAGGTTTCTCGTGATGATTATTAAACTGGGTGAAAAATATAAATATTTTAGGGTACATGTAATTCATCTACCCTTTAATATTTTCATCCTATCGCGCGTAAAGATAACAAAATGAATAATTTTGTTTCATTCAGTTTAATAATATAACTTTTACTAATACTTCTCCCCTTCTCTCAATATTCCCGTTACAACCATCTTTCCACCAGTAACTCAAATTTTTTATATATTTATTAGAGACACTAACAGAAAAATAGGTACATGATACTCTAATAATAAAACATTATAAATTAAGATTATCCCAATAACAAGTGTCTTCGGCACGCTTTAGTGACATGTATTTTTGTATTTTTGTGTATTATAATTTAGTGTTTGAATGTAGTGCGATCATATAAAAATATGTAAATAAATAATTGATTGAATGGATCTATAGGTTCAGGTCATCGTTTAGAAAATGTATGTTGTGTATGAGTGAATTTTTGAACGATGATAAGGTATGTGCAAGAATATCAGCATCAAAGTTAGATTCAGCACTATGCATATTATATGTGCGACACAACCTTGTGATGGGAGAAAAGTAACCAACATTATCACTATGCTGGCTTATGCTAAAGAACTCCGGGTTTCTAATACAGGGTTTATCATACAGATTCATTTTATCAGTATCTAATTAATTAATTATTTGTATTCTCACTCAATCCATGTAAAAAAATTATATTTGAAAGTATTCAGTTTACTATTTCACCTGTCGATGATAGATTTGTTACTCTCGTCACTTTATATAGTAGTAAAATATATTTTTTTAATTAAACTCACACATATTTTTCACCCAATTTAATTCTCAGAATATATTTACCTACATACATTTTTAAATTTTTATTGGGACATCTCCGGGAATCGAACTCGGAACTCTGGGTGTGAGAAACCAATGTCTACGAAAGCCGCAATTAACCTTAAATTATTTTTTAAATACAGTGTAGAAAATGTAACATTGATTTATCAAAATATTTTAGAAAACTAAGCCTTGCACTACACACGTGATGAGATAAGTTTTTGTTACTACTGTAGTTTTGAGAGATGCAGTTCCTCTCATCATCAGATGATAACTGAGGTTATAACAGTTTTGGGTCAAATTAGCTTCTAGCTACCTACTTTCTATATTTAAAATTGCAACCGAAAACACCCCTTTCCCTCTACAATGCCCTCCATCTACATACATCTCAAATTGACATAAAACTATATGTAGTGCAAAGATTTGCAAATTGAAAACTTAAAATAATCATTTTATTTCATAAAATCACCACCGATTATTTGTTTATAAAGCAAAAATGAAAATAAAGTAACAAACATCAACATCAAACAAAATATGCTGTAGCTGCAATCCATAAGAAATAATTAAGATTTATTGATTGCATATTTTTGTTAAACAAATTAATATCCGTAACTGTCGAATACTTGAGGTGTAAAAGTAATGGCAGTAATATCCTGTTGAGGTATTTCTGAGATGAAAACAAAAATACTGTCACTTCTCAAGGAAAGTTCTCTAGAATCTATGAAACCTACATCGTATTGGAAATAAGGTTTTAAAAACAATTGCCACCTCAGTTTTTTTATTAAGTACGTGTGTACAGTTTTCCTTTTATATTCGTGTATAAATAAATCTTTACTTATATGGATATTGCATTGTTTGCTACCAACCAATGGACATTACTGTTTTTGCTATTTACACGTTTTTTAAGTTTATATATTTATTTCATTACATTTCAAAACTGAACAATGTTAATACTTTTTACATTAAATTATTAAAATAAAGAGGTATATGAGATTAAAAAAATAAAAAGTTAGATTCAGTAATGCATATATTAGGTAGACACAATAACAAAAATAAAAGATAGCTACTAGAAATTAGGAAAAATTCGTATTAATAAAATATTCAACGAACAAAGTCACTTAAAACGAAATTAACTTTACGATATTTTTTAATCTACAATCTTTTGCAATATATTACTCGTATATGAACACTTTATTATCGCTGGGTGATACGTATTTATCACTTGTAGATTATTCAATTCTTGCACGTATTATTTATCGCTTATTGTCAACGCCAATTTTAGATGAGGTATTTCGCTATTTTGCTTATTTACCAAAGTTAGGTATTTCGCTGGATATTTGTCGCTTTGCAATTCATGACTGGCCACCCTGGGCGTCGTCTCGTGGCTGGAACGTATTTCGAACAGAATCGAACTATCAAACATGACAACTTCGCGTGGCGACCTAGGTCCGCGCTATTTATATGCAAAAACTGTGTTAGAGAACCTCTAGATTATTCTAGTGTTGAGAAGGTTCTCGTCGCTTCTAGGCTTTTCCAGGCGTTCCAATTAATTTAAAGTATCTTTATAGTATATATAGTACTAAATAAATGTAAAATAAGATTATTTTCAGACGACGCTTTAATATACATAGAGGATAGTGACCTGGAAACAGCGATCTACAACATAAATAAAGAACTGGAGGAAATATCAAAATAATCTCAAAATATCAAAATAATTCAACAAACTTAAATTAAATGTTTCAAAACGAAATATACGATAATTGGAAGAAAAAAATGAACAACCAAATATAATGTGAAACTATAAAATAAGATATTAGAAAACGTAGACAGTATAAAATACCTAGCTGTAATTATAGATTCAAAACTAATATTTACAAAAAATACTGAATTTGCTGTGAAGAAAATCGCAAAAAAGTGTCCTTACTTCGAAGAATAAGAAGATATATAAATAAAAATACAATTTTATTAATATACAATACTATGATTCCCCCGCACATATATTATTGTTCCAGTGTATTATTTATAAGCAACGAAGGGATGCTAAAGAAACTACAAATAGTACAAAACGGAGCGATGCGCATAATACTGAAGTGTAATAGGAGAACTAAAATAACAAAAATGTTGTATGCCCTAGGACTGGAAACCGTAAATCAAAGAATAATATATAATGTAATTGTGCAAATATTTAAAATTAAACATGGATTTGTACCCAAATACTTTGATCACAGGATGAAGATGAATAAGGATTTTCATTCCTAAGATACAAGAGGAAGCGACAATATAAGACTACCAAAGAAAAAGAAAAACTCCTCACAAAATTGTATGATGTATAAAGGTATAAAAATATTCGATAGCCTGCCAAAGGAAATGCAAAACATGGAGAATACAAGGAGATTTAAACTGGAGTGAAAAAAATTTATTATAAAAACTTTTAAATGTTTAGATGGAATGCAATATGTCAAGTGAAATCATACATAAGCCCGCCAACATTATGTGTGGAACTAAATAATTGAGATAAATATATAAATAATTTATCTAAAATAAGTTTTCATGTTGGGCACATCAAGAATAATGCATAATTAAACATAATTGGATATTGCTGTCTTTGCTATGATGTCTAAAATCAGCACAAACTCTCTCTTTAAGAGGCCGTTTTATCACGTGACACATCCTTGAGGGTTGATTGCTTGAAGTGGAAATTGCTGCCTTTGATTTTTACATTACGAGGTTATTGTTGTCTTAGCTTTTATGTGTGATTTGGAAACTCGAATTTATGGCTAGAAAATCTTGAATTCAATACATTTTAAATAACTAAACACCAATGACTGCAATCAAAACTTTTTTATTTTATATTGCTGTCCTTGCTTTTATATCCCTCACTTGTTATATTATATATCCCTCAAAATTATACATATATGTACCGAGTATTGGGGTTTATTGATTAACTATCTATAACCCGTCAAAAATGACGGTACTTTTATATGTCGTTTCCTAAGGAATAAGTATTTATGTATTTATATTGAAAAAAAAGAAAAAAAAATGTCACTATAAGGGAGTTTCGGACGTTACATTAAGTTACGACGGACGGATGGACAGACAACGAAATTATTATAAATGTGATAAAAAAGCGGCGTTCGAATCATGAAGATTTAAATTTAAATGCTACATTATCTGTTAATCATAATCACTTAACGTAAAAATATGTAATTCTTTTTGAAAAATAGCCGTAAAAAGGTTGAGAAGTTTTTCAAATGACAAATCGACCTAATCCGTATTTTAACTTTGTATACGCCAACTTTCATAAAGCGTTCCTTTGTGGATTAGGACTTCACATTGTCCTACAAAAACGGTTCTGCAATGAGATGAACAAAGGCCTTCCAAAAAAGGGATTCAAATTCCAAGGGTACAAGTGTTTCTATCTATTAAGTGCGTAATATTGGACAGCCCTCCGCTTTGTAACGTGAAATATTCATTCTGTTTGCTGACTTAAAATTTAATATTTCAAGCTAAGTGGAAAATAATAATATCCTTTTGTAATAAATTAACTGTAAATATGAAACAGATTAAAAATGTTTTATTTTGAGACCATATTGAAAGGGCACAAATACGCAGGAGTTAGAAAATAGTACTTTGTTGTTCGAAATTCCCATCAAACAGTCTTTTCATTTAAAAAATGACACACTGACGCAATGATTTTTTGTTTGACTATCAGATTAACATTAATTCATTATGTGTACATTAAATAGCAACAACAAAAAAACATATTTTTTGTGTAGGTAAGATCAAAATTTTTGGAATACGGATGTACATATGAACATGTATATACATATGTATGATATTCATCCGAATATGTTTGTGTATTATATATAAAAATAGTGAATGTACTAATGTACGCGCGGTAGAAGTCTTACTTAAAAACTGAAATAAAGGCAAAATTATTAATTAATTACTTTCGAAATATTGAGTTGTAAAAATCTACACTTCTCATTTTCGATTATTTTATTGTATTTCATGAAAAAAGTTATAGAAATGTAACCTCGAATATTTAAAATAATTGGCGTGAATAAAAACATTATTTAAAAAAACGGTCGAAACATTCGTGAACTCGCAAGTAAACAGAATCTGACAGTTGGCAAAAGTTCAATATGGCTTCGTTATTGAGACGTCCTATCTACCGACTTTAATGTTTTATCGATTTCTGGCCTAAAGCGGTTCCGTATTAAAAAGTTTCAAATTAACAGCCGCGCTCAATGTCGAATGAGTTTTTTTGTTTAGAAAACGACTATCACGTCGTTTTTGAAATAAGTAATTTCTTGAATATCACTTTTAATCGTTTTTGGTATGGTGATAAACAAAATCTTACAATAACATGAAATACAGAGATCTGATTACACAGATATAATCGTAATTCAATAAACAGTTCTAATTTTCAATTTAATAACCAAGCAGTCGTCAATTTTTGAATTGAACATCTTTATGATTGGTACTCGACTTAAGATGGTCGACAATATATTATTTATATTACTGGATTACTAATTTCAAGTGAATAAATTGTTGACAGTTTAATGGATGCGCGCACATTTCGTGATTTCGCATTCCCGTTACATACAATAAAAATGTTACCCTTTAAGCGCTAAAAAAACTATAACTTCAAAAATTATGTATCTTCATACACTTAATCAAAAAAATAGAATTCTCTTTTACCGACAACGAAATCTGTATATTGTTTTACTGGAGCGACAAATTTTCAACCCTTGATGGCGATAAGTTGTAATAAAAATTAAAAATAAGGTACATAAAATCCGAAATTATATAGGTATGTTGGTCGATGTTAGGTGGAATCAGTGAACGTTACATTTCCCATATAAAAATAAAGCTTCGTCTCTTATAGTCGTGAGAGATCTTAGCAAAAAATGTGCGAAATCAATCTAAAATATACACAGTTCATGTTAATGCAAATTATCTATGTTCTCTGATTGCTGAAATTCTACTAATTTCTATCTATCATTTGGCCATGTGGAAAGGATGGTAAAGAAAATTTACGAGGCTTGTGTTGAAGGTAGCAGAAAAATAGGGTGTCCGTGACCTGGCAAGACCAGATAAATAAAATATTTGAAGATGTCTCTTTTGAAACAACTTCAACAAGCGAAGAGCATGCATGAAGTGAATATGTATATGGTGAGTAAGGCAAATTTTGTGCGTCAGGAAATAAAAGTGTAAAATGAAATAAGAAAAAAGAAATGAAATATCTTCTCTATCTATCCCTCTGTGAAATGGCATGATTAGCTATTCTGCTTAATTTGCTTAAGTTTTTCACAAAATTCCGAATAAAATTTCACGACAAATAAAATTATCGCGAAATCGTATTATGTTTATGTTAGTAAATAGTGTGATACCTGATAGCGTTAGTTTCTTGAGCGTCATATCGGCCGCCAGTTAAGGCTGTGAGAACCATCTAGTAGCGTTGGTGACCGCATTTTTACGAATATTACGATTTTGTAAAGAGTAGAAAAAATAAATCATATTCGTTATTTTCTTAGGTCAACTTTGAGACGTCATGAAAATCCATGGAGCAATCCAAAATGTAAAAAAAATATATTTTAAAAATATCAAAAATATAAATGAATTTGATTCGGAAACCCTTGTGTAGCGAGCTTTGTGACGATATTGAACTGTTGATTTTGAAATGTAACGTGTTATTTCATTGGCCAGAATATAATCAACTTTGATAAAGTTTGGGATTGAAGTTTGGAACTTTAGGAAAAGTTTCTGGAAGCGGTTTAAACTGAAGCTTGCATGTGATAGGGTTGTCACATTATCAGATACTCGAAACGAATAACAAATATAAGGTTTATATAATGTTTTGTAGAATCTAAAATTCTTATGTCAATGAAATTATTTCAATCAAATTAAAACTAAATAAAATAAAATGAAATCATTGAAATAATAATAATAATGATTGAAAAGAGTAGCTTGTTTGTCTTGTGGTTAGGACACTGGCCTCGTGATACAAAGGTCGCGGGTTCGAACCTCACTCCAGACTAGCAAGTTAGTCCTATTTTCATAGCACAAGCGTTTAGCTTAGTTTGAAAATAGTAAGAATATTGATGTGACACGTATTCCGTGTTCACATCTCTATTTAAAAAAAAATATATATATATGTTTTTAGATTTATGTATATAGGGTGTAACAGAGATAGTTCACAACACTTGTCAGATAGATTCCTATCTAGTAAATTATGAGTCGAGAATGATCAAGCAAAATCTCATACTATTGCGGTGTCCTGGACTGGGGATCGAACCACCGGCAAGAGTCATAACCACTAAACCAACAAGTTACTATATATACAGCAAATTATGTTTGAGCTTCGAAATAATATATTTATGATTCACAGCGCAAAATATTTTATTAACGAGTATTTAATAAACTGCTATTTTCATACCCAAACTAAATATTACAAAAATTAAACAAAACAAAATTTACTCACTGATAAAAATGATTTGACCCATTTATTAATATTTCTCTGTAATCGATACGGGTAATGAACTATCGCTACGCCGTGCCACCCAACTAACGATATCCGTTGTGTCGAATCCAGACACATTAATATAGTGTTCAAATGTGAACAAGTTTTTGCAGGCTATTTTTTTCCTGTTCAATCTTGTAGCTCTCAAATTAGCTGAATCCTAGCACGTCGGCGAATAAAAATTACATAGATAGTAGTCTATGTGATACACAGCACGTCCTTTTCTATTCACAATTTCTGGGGTCACTGAATCGAATAGCTACACGTACAATTTATTTTGATATTATTTATTGAAAACAAAATAAATACATTTTACAGTGATTAATACAATACATTTTCAATACTTGTTTAACTATCCCCAGAAAAGTTTAAAGTTGTGTTTGGTACTACATTATGCATAATGTTAGAGCATGAATGAGAGTATAAGTTAATAAATAGAACAATGTAGATAATTATAAACATCATAAAATAAATATTAGTAAATCAAATATACAAATTATTTTCGGAGTACCTACAGTTATTTTTTTTTAAATCTAACTATATTTTGTTTTGATTATGTATTATTTTACATGTTTTGAGAATTTCTTGAATTTAGTATATTGTACTTCAGTTCTGACATTCATTGGTATATTATTGAAAAATTGAACAACCAGATAAGTGTAATGGTGTTGTGTATATATATAATTATTTTAATTATGTAGATAAAAATAAACCCATAGTGCGTCGTATAAGTAAATCTGCAGGTTGATTATAATTTCACATAGAAGGTGTTTCGTGGCTAGTAGCAAAACTTTGAGGGAGTCTTCTTCATTGAATTTTGAATAAGAAATTCTTTACCCTTTGGGAAAAATGTCAATAGTTACGGAGATAAAGGTTTGCGACTTATAAGTTGGATTTTTTTTCAATATTTCAGAGTTATATTATTAAAGAATATTTTTTATTAAAAATTTAATGAAGAAGACTCTCCCAAATTATTACTTCTAGCCAAAAGACAATTTAGACACTGCATTTTTGATGGATTTGGCGTTTATATTGTAGATATAATATAATAATATCCTTGTTACCTGTACGCGAGTTCAATATTTTATATTGCCAAGGTACTGAGAAAAATTAGCCAGTGTTACTGGTGTAAGGGTGGATGCAACGAGAATATTTAGAGAAGAGGAGAAGAGAATAAATATTTCTCTACATATTTATTTGCATGTATGCCACGAGTTAATATTTATATTCACTCGTGGCGTCTGCTTGCTTGCTTGCCGCTTGCCGTCGAAAAAACTTTGGATCGATTTTTAACCCTTTTCCCGTGATCCAATCGAGCTGAAACTTTGCAAGCAGACTCGTGGCGATGATCAAACCATTTTTAATGGTTTTTTCATACAACTGAGTAAGACTGCGACGCATCTGGTAGACACGGAACCTGATTATAGTATAATTTTGGATTTTTGGAAATTTTTTATTACTCCCTTCCATAGCGTCGCCCGACCGACACACAACGCGTAGGTTAAGCGCCAAACCAGTTTCCACTAGTAAATGAAAAAGGGAGTGTAATAAAAACTTGGTTTTTATGGGTTAGTTTTTTTTAACGGGATAGTATTATAATACCAATAACTACTCTGAAAGTGCATTCTAAATATTGGTGAAAGAATTTATGAAATCGGAGGAGTAGTTTCGGAGATTACCTCCTACATCAAAATTTACAAACTTTACCTCTTTATATGTTAGTGTTAATAGATAAAAAGTGAATAAAAAATAAATTATGAAAAATATAGCTTTCATGGCCAATGACATGCTTATTGATCCAATGGTGCGCTTAGTTATCAAGTTAAAGGATGCGTGTCTGGCCGGGAGACCACCAAATTATTCCTCTTTTCATGGAATAAGTTTAATTTCAAAATCGTAAAAATATTGGTGATGATGAAAGAAATTGTAAAAATATTGATGATGATGAAAAAAAATTTAATAAATGATAAAAAACATGTCCGTGTTCATATCTCTATTCAAAATATATTAAATTACATGGCAGAAGATAGTGCGTGGCATTCGTAAAACGTGTTCTCACAATAGTGCGAATCTGAGTGAATAGTACGCATATATTAGACGCTCGAATGCATATAAATTTTATCGCTCTAAAGCTTTTAGATAATTGATTAAATCTCAGTGTAATCACCAGGCATCGTAGGCGGCGAAAGAGAAACATAATTGAAAATGTTATTAATAAACCTTTTAAAACTCAACACTAAGATTATATCTAGATTCAATTTAATTCATTTTATTAGAATAAGGCCTCGGAAAAATCTTCAATGACTTGAAATTTAATTATCTCACGTCCTTTATTAGATAACTTAAGTAAAGACCTGCTGGATACGCTTGTAAATCGAATCTTTTATTTTTCTACTGCCTATATTGAGCCTCTTTAAAACCTTTCCGTATCGGGTTGTAGCACCGGAGGCGAAGGCTCGCTAAAAGCTTTAAAAATAATAATCGAAAAAATAAAATGCATAATCATAACTTCGGATCGGCCGAACTGCCGACAACTGTAACACCACCTAAACAGCCAATTTAAAACATTTTTTACTCAGCTCCGTTTTGTGGCTGTTTATTTTATTGTTAAATAATAATCGAATGTTACATAATAACAAGATGACCTGTTGGTTCGTCTGCAGTTAAAATGTACATTTTTTGGATCATTTGTTTAATAAAATTAACAAGCAGAAGTATAGATGAACTGTTTATGTTGAATATCAGAATCACATGCCCCTGAAGAACTTGCACTGGACTAAATAGTTTCTTCACACATCTGGTGATGGATTTTCATCAGCCATGGTGCCTCTCTCCTGCTCAAGTCGATCACTCCCCTCATTATAATGTGTAGAAGTTTAATCAAGATATATGTTTATGATAGACATCTCATAGAGATGAAGCTGCTTGCATATGGAAAGTAGATATCGAAGTCTTTTTTTTAGTATTACAATATTATGTAGACAACTTTAAAAAAATTGATAGATGTGGTAGACTATCGTGGATATCTTTATGGAATTGGTGAACGTTGCATTGCATAAAGTCAAAGCCAGCCATACGATAGGTCGCAAAAAAATATCTATATGTACTTTCCTATACAAAAACAGCTCTGTCTCTATGTGACATCTATAATATATATATTTATTAATGCTGTCCTCCCGGGATAAAATCCAGTATGGTGTTCTTGAAAAATTTGAACATTCTCAACCCCGTGCTCCCCGCTGCCGTCTTTCAATCATTGGAAGCTCATACAAGCAGTCAGTAGTTTATATTGAAAATATCTGCCACCTAATTATGTATGAATGAGTACATACAATTTAAATAATACACACGATAATCTATCCTAGCACACATCGCACCTGGTAGTCAACATATATCAAATTTATACAAACAAATTTGGCAAAAAGGGTTTAATACAAAATGCAGTAGTACTACCAGGTCATGCACCCAAAAGGGTAGCGAGAATATTATGTTTTAAAAAGTTAATTTAATACTTTTGTTACTTGTTTTTATTAAACTTTAACATAATCTCCCACCACTACCCCCGCCTTGAAACAAAATGACAGAAATTATAACATAGTTAATAGCCAAAAAAGTAAGAATATAAGAACTCCACTGATTTAAGATATACTTTAGTGACAATTTAAAACCTTTTCGCCAAATTGAAAAATGATACATACCTACATTCAATTAAAAATCATAATATAAAAACCTTTTTTCCATAAAATACATCTATCAGTTCAATTGTCTATATTTCTTCTACAATAATAAAGTGAAAAGCAATCCCGTTCTCCTTAAAACCTTAATTTCGCCATCCGTCATTTTCATAAATGAGTAGTTTTGAAAAAACACGGTAAATGAGGGTAATTTTTTTGGTCTTCGGGAGTAAAATGCACCATCAGGCTAAGTGGAATGGCTAAACTCGTTCAGGTCGAAGCCAATTTTTAAACTTACGGTTAAACTCCAGCTAGTAAAACTAATTAGCGACGTCCGCTTGTCCTGCGGAAGTTAAACACTTGGAAAAAGTTCAGCGATAGAATTTTTAGGGAGTCGTTGGGGAAAACTTCGCAGAGAAAAGAGATGTCAGGTCATATAAAAGTTAAGAAAGCTTAGAACTGCGTTCGGGATGGTTAATTTGAAAGCATTTGTTTTAATGAATAGGGTTTTAAACTTTTTTATTTTATCATTGTAGTTTATTTTTTAGTGTTCTTTTTCATTTTCCTTCACAAATGTTCCGTCCGGTAGCCCTCGGATAATGACAGACATTTCAATAATTATTTCATTAACCTACTTTCTCACTCATTTAGTTACTGACCGAGGGTTAACGATACACAAAATAATAAATTAAACAATTTTACAATAAAAAAGTATAACAAATAATAGTGGAGACATCTATGGGAATAACAAAATATCAACCAAGAGTGGCGATAGCGTAGTTTAAGGTGAAGCAAGGCATACATTTATTGGGTCGTTTTGACTTGTTAACGGTGAAGGTGAATTGAAAGCTCTCATTCACAAAAATGAAGAAGAGAGTAAAATGAGTGATCACTGGGAATGTATAAGGACAGAGGGCGAGTGGTGGACAAATCATGTCCGAGATATGACGTCACACTAAACAGGCTCCAGAATCGCGAAGGATTCTCGCAAGCAGTTCTCGCTATAGAAGCATAGTTATAAAATACTGCAATTATATCATATCGAATTTGAAAGTTTATATATTCTCTAATTTGGAAAGTTGGGGCATGTTGAGCGAATGAACAAGGAAAGAATGGTAAAAAAGATATATAACGCAAAGGCAGAGGGCGACCGCAAGAGGTGACGTGGCACGAAGATGGTCCCGTTAGAAGTCTCAACAACCGTCGAGCTTGTATGCGAGGATGTATGAATGTGGATGAGGCGAGAGTTGTGTGTCAGGACAGAAGAGTTTAGCGCTATATTATCTCTGCCTGCTCCCTCGAGATACGGTGTGATGGTAAATAGGTAAGTATATATTCTCTAAGATCATTCTTACATTAAAAATATTATTTAACTGTCATATGTGGGGTATAAAAGCAAAGGCAGCAATATCCAAATAAAAAATTAATACACTCATCGAGGATTATTAATTAGGAATGTACTGAATTCAAGATTTTTTTTAAAAAATGGCCTTTAAATTTGTGTAAATCATCATTTTGGAAGGAATAGATATACTACTCCGTATTTTTATTTTCCATTGAATGAACGGATATAATAATTGAATCAGTAAATTTTGTGATGATTTATTCCGGAATTTCATAATTCATTTTGAGTTATTTTGTGACGTGAAAAAAGTTTTGGAATTTCTCAAAATATCTGCTTTGAAGGCCGGAACAGTGTCCCAAAAAATGGTGACGATTTTGACTGTCGAAGCTGAAGAAAATAGCCGATTTCAGGTTAGTGATCATTTGTCGACGCATTTTTGGTTTTCTCATCTGTGTTTTCTGAAAGAGGAAGCATAGTTTACATTTTTTCGTGATGTCATATTGGGTGGTATTAATCGAGTATTAAATTCAGTAATTCGGATTTGTTACACACGCTGTTACATTTTTAGAAACATTTCTTTAATTTTTGGAGACTGCTTCCTTTGCTTTTATACCCCACATATCAAGTATCAAGTATTCAATCTCAATGTATTTCTTGTTAAAAATCAGCTTTAAAGTTAAAAACAATTATTTTATTTTCAACGACTCAATTGTCAATCATCAGCATTGATTTTCAACTACACAATACCAATAGAGAACTCAATAAAAGTAATTTTACATAATAATATGAAATAATTTAGAAATATAACATTATTATTTATTAAATATTGATGTAATACAATACATGCATAAATAAATTGATTGAGTTTACATATTTGAATGTAGATCAGTAACGTCATGTACCTATATACCTATGAGAAACAACATTTTATCTTAGTAACATAATATTATCATATCATAAATAGTGTAAATTAGGTAGCGACCTAAAATTTACCATTTATGGGAGTATATATATGTGATAATTACTGTGTATGTTTATCATAACTGAAATCATGCGTACGTGAGATGTATTGTTAATGGGAAATGAATTAAGTTGAGAAAAAAATATTTTTAGCGAAAAAAATTAAATATACATTTTCACATATTATACAGCAACTTAAGTGCTAAACTAATTAATTAGGATGAGTTTTATAAGTTTCAGAGAGACGAAACTGTGAATGAAAGTCTTAATATGACCCTATGAGCTGGCTTAAGTTTACACAAAGCAACGTTCACCTATTCCACCGTAAGAATATCCACACATTATCAATTTTTGATAGTTGGAAATATGTATGTCTTAAATCAGTTTCTTTCATATATTCGAATGGACTATACTAGAGACATCTTTGGTCATTTCTGTGACATATTATTCTTAAATTTCGCAGCTGGTTATGATACATCTATATATTAAATGTGAAATATTAAGCAATATTCCTAATATTATTCATTTCTGTGAAGCTCCTATAATTTATATAATTAACAATTATCCTTCTGCGGACAAAATTAATTTTTGTTTTCTCAGAACATACAATGAAATTCTTATTACTTAAGGAGCTATTTATAAATATGTAAATAAATAATAAAGTCAACATATTTTATTTTATATTTTATGTACGTATTGTCTTACTAAGAGTTTACCAGAGCTGGCACTAAACCGAGATGAGTGGAGGACTCTTGAGGACGCCAAGACCCACTAGTTGTACAGCCAAGAGCGATTATGATGATTGTTTTACTAATTAACCAATTGTCCATGACACCGTTTCCACCACATTGAAACATTTTCTCATGCACGCCCTTCGGTGGTTGAAACTTCAAAAGGGCCTCCATCCAATATTTGGTTTATCTGATCGAGCCAGATCTTTCACGGTAACCATCTGTTTCAATACTCGCCTTATATGTTTTTTTTTCATTACCTCTTTTCTCCTCCTCTTTTCGCTCACCCTCTCTTTGCTCATACGTTGCACATAACTATCTCGCGATTCATTTTTTCTATAGTGAATGTAGTGTAGCAACCAGCGCTACATTCATTGATAATTTGTTCATTCCTCACTTTATGGAATAAAAGTTTTCTACGCATGCGCCCAAGCAACCGTATTTCTACCCTGTACGTATGTCACCTTCAAGATCTCAGTTTTAATATTTCATATCGAATTTTATAGTGGCCAGTGAAACTTTTGTCGTGTGCAATATTTTTATTAATCAAGTGGTGTTGTGCAAAGTAGAATATTTGTATTTAACTATTAATTGTTTTTCTTGGATTTAAAAATAATATAATGAATCTTGCATTCAACACATGCGTATTGTACATTAATAACATACCTGTCTTTATAAAAATAAAATGTATGTTCAAAATACGAAATAGTTTCATTTTTATTACATAAAACACAGCATCAGAGTTATTAATAAAAAATTACCTTAAAGTTTATTACCTTATTTAACATAACCTATTTATATTAATACAAAGAAAACGCATTGTAAAAAAAACACTTATTTATTGAATAATCAACATGTTTCAGGGCCAATGATCTATTCATCAGGATACAACGTATACAAAAATAAAAATTTGGAGTACAGATATTAGCAAAAAATTAATAGAATGAGAGTTGAATAATTAATTAGGATTTAACATGAAAATAAATTCAAAAGTTAGCTTTTTGCAAAAAGACTTGGATATGAACACTTTTTCAATTTCGTATTTATCTATATTGTAATATGTTATTTCTATGAAAAAAATTGTTAATATCAAAATAAGGTTTGTTTTAAAAAAAATGATTAGATTTTTTTTTCTTTTTTTATTGGTGTAATCACCAAATTACAGAGTATAGTATACTATACTCTGTAGTGAAAAAATCACCTATTTATTTTTGAGCGACATTATTTCCACTGCATTCAGTCTAATTTTGTTACATTTCTACCAGTTTTGGCTCAAAATCAATACGTCATATTTTTCCGCATAATATTCTATATATTTTTTTTTTTTTTTTTTTAAAAGAAAAATAGAGATGTGAACACGGATATATATTAATATTTAATATAATATTATATTTATACTCTTTATTCAAGATAGAAATTAATTTTGTATCAAATATATCTACGGTACGTCAATTGTATCATATTTACATTAATATTATAAACGCAGAATTAATTTTGAATATCTCTATCGGAATTTATCTTCACATCTAATTCTGAGTTTTTTCGACAGAAAGATACGAAAGCAGCATTTTTACAGTATTTATTATAAGTTTGATTAACATGAATAATATTTTAAGATAAACGCTTGTAAATATGACTAAATTAATGGTCTCCTTAGATGAACTAGGTTTTAAGTGTCTTACAACTAGACCAACACAAGCATTTACTTAAAAAAAGTACAGTTGTTTTGTAAGGGGTGAGCGGGCAATATGAAAGTAAGATTCACTGAAGAAAAATATTAATTTTTATGATGAATAAATTCATGCGGGGAGGAGAGTTGATTAAAATAAAAAAATATTCTTAACAACAATTTAATGGTTATTACTATCTAAAATACGAGTGGGGAGCGAGCTAACAAACAGTGTTTTCTTGAAAACCGAGTTGACGCTACGAACTTTATCACTTTTAATGCGATTAAAATTAAATTGTTTAAAAGGAAACTTTCTAAAGAAGCAGACTAAGAAAAGATGCCTGCGGCAAAATGGAATTCCTCTAACAAAATAAATAACCTAAACTTTGTTTTGTAATGTAATATAAAATAAACAGTGGGCTTCCTTCCGCTAATAAAAGCTTTGAAGAGTAAAACGACTTCTAGAAAATTTGTTTACTCAAACATTTATTGTTGTTAAATTTACCAAAAATACATAAATTCAATTATACCCTTTATTCAGCTACGTTTTTGATGGTAACCGAAAATTGTCAAAATGTTGGATATATTTTCAATTAGTATTTGGTTAACCAAAGTCCATCAATATTGCCTTTTTTCCCAAATCGCCACGGTAGCCTTCCAGAGGCTTCCTTGGGTGCTAGCGCCATATAGTTAGTTACCTTGGTCGAGACATCCTACATGTTTGGTTCAGCTTATATGGTGTGGAGGCCAGGATATCTGGTTCATAAAATGTGCACTTCATAGTTCTACCAATCATTTATTAAAACGTGTTGATTCAAATAAGTTTTCGGATTACGTTCCTTTCCCGCATTTTTTAAATCCGGTATTTATTGGAAATTATCATATTTCTCTAAAATAATGCATATGACTATATTATATTCATTTGTATACAGGATTATTTGAAAAACATTAATAACCTCACAGGACTTCATTTCTACATTTTAAATATTTCTGACTTATCTTTTACAAAACGTTGAACTATCATTATAGAAACTTATATGGATTACGAAAAATTTATTCGTTTCAATAAAAGTTAAATAAGATGATAAAAACCCCGCAGAAATTCCAATTGGAAGGTTTTTATTATTTTATTTAACTTGTATTAAAGGAATGATTTTTTTCATATTCGATATAAGTGATGATAGTCCAACGTTTTGAAAAAATAAGTCATAAATATTGAAAAAAAATGTAAGCTTCGATGTCGTATTTCTCCATAACTATTAATATTAGGTCATAGTTGCTTGAACATTTTCGACTCATAATTAAACCAGAAATGTAATCCTGCGAAGTAATTAATATTTTCCAAATAACCCTGTTTACATGTTATATATATTCATAAATCAATATTTTAAGTAACTAGTTCTCTATAGGAGACTAAAGTCGTTCATTGAAAAAGAGATTTTTTTACATTATGTATACAGTTGAGTAATCATATATTTTTCTAATAACATAATCTAATCAATTAATTGGTATGTGAATAAGTTTGTGAACAATCATTTAGTACACACTTCCTACATTTTTATTTTTAAATATATTTCTTATATCATACAGACATTTTTTAGCTTGGTTCAACCGTGCTTTTAACTCTGTTATTAACCAAGCAAAATAAAATTATTTCTTCACGAGTAATATTCATTTCGTTTGAGCATGTTTCATTCAAGTTTATAAATAAGCAAGTCCTCTTTCGTCACTCCAAGTCCTTTGTTAAGAAACCTCTGAGCTTTAAACCAGTATTTTGTACGCACCACTTACAAAATCTTCACCGCAGCCAGGTTATATGTAGCGAGTAATGCGTGTGTCTTACATAAAAAGGGAAATACTTTCACAATAAACCAATATCCAACGCTGTAAGGCAATATTGGACCTTTGGGCTTAGTTTTCACATCACGACGAGGCGGTGGAAATTTACTGTTTGGTTAACCATTCCCTCGGCTGTACTAACCAAAGGAAACAAATCCGGAGGGTATCAATCAGATGGTTCATTATCAGTGACGCTGTCCGAATCGAGGATCCCCATTCAGGACAGATGCTGGACGCAGGGTCCTTCAGGGTTGACACCAATTATTTACACGCACTGTGTTCACTCTAAAATACTGTATTTAAATTTATAAAAAAATTATCACCCAAAATCATAGAGCAAACCTAAGTTGCATTATTTTGCAGGGAGGGCAAAACAAATTCATTTTTTAGAAATTCAATTAAAAAAAGTATTGAAGATATATAATTAATTATTAAATAAAACACGACTTGGTGTACACCACTAATATTTATTTTCTTTATTCAATACGAATAAACACCTCTACAAGTTTCGGGAATGAAGTTCCCTCCCTCAGGAGGAAACAACGTATAATAAATTAAATGATCATTGTATAGTTAACTAGGGAATGGAGAGTAGGCGGAGTAAATAGATGGACGGGGGGAAGGGTTATTAGGGAATAATTAAGGGATTGTCAACGTTGGTCAACGCTAAATTTATGACAAAAGTATGGTCACTTTGCAGCAAATGGTTTGAAAATTCCAAGTATCCATTACTATTTAAACACCTTAAATGTTCCTTAGTTATTTTTTCTATACTTCTCTTTGTCTGTACTCTATACATATCTTTTTTTACCAAGGCGTATTTTACTTAATTATTAAATTTAATATGTCACCACAAAGTTATAAATCCTTCATTCAAGTAATATATTTAATTCTTTGAACAGCATTAAGTAAATCATTTAAATTTTATGTTTACACTATTATCAGGAGGATATCAGGCGGATGGCGTCCATTATTCTCAATATACTGCGTTAATTGCACTCGGAAGTTTCGTTCAACTTTTTCCAGCGTATCGACTGGTATGTTGGCGACAGCCTAGGTACTTCAGGTGAGTAGTCAGAGTCCTTGAAAGAATGTTGTTCTTAGATGGCCTCATAAAAAATAGTCGCAGGGGGCTAAAACATGCTGTGAAGTGGGTGCGCAGGGCGACGATTGAGCAAACGTTAGAATAGTATGCCTCGAAAGCGAACGCATGTTCCACCTTCGTCCACTCCATGATGCTGACTAAACCAAGCGGAGCTACAACTTTACGCCCCGCCCTATTATGCAACCATAACCTTAAAATAAATTATTTTTTTACGTAATGGAATCATTTGTGACCACTGAAACAATGCTAAAGCAACTTGAAGCATTTAAGACGTTGAGATGGCTTTTTAAAATAAGCTGGCCTGATTGGGTTTCTAATGACAACGTGATGATCTAAATGCTAATGGAAAAAAAATCATTAATTTAGAGATTAAGGATATAAAAGGTGTCCCGTATCTCTACATCAAGCAAAAATCGGGTGATAGGCCAAGTCATAATAGTTATCAGAAAAATATTTTAAAAAAAAACAGTCACTTAAAACTGGGTTTGATTTTGAAAACTTGGTTTGGTCAAAAAGTGACATTTTCTTCCAAGGTGGAACAGTTGGCTTTGAATTTTGGACAAAAATTTACAGGAGCATTATTCAGGATTACATAATAATAAAAAAAATGAAGAAAAATTAAGATTTGTAGCAACAGGAGTGAAAAGACCGTCACAGGGTGAAGATTTTTAGATTTTTTTTGCTTATAATTTTTAAAACACATGACTTAGATTTTTTTAAATCTTTTTCTGATAACTTGGCCTATCACTCGATTTTGACTTGATGTCTAGATACGGGGCAGAGACGAAGCTATTTTATATGAGAAACTTGTACGAAAGTTTTTATAGGATGGCCACTATGCATTATGCTAGCTGTGTTGTATTAGCTGAAGTATGTATAAGCTGGCTTAATTGATCATTTTACACAATGCAACATTCACCAATTCTATCGTCAAAATATTCAGGAATAAATTTTTGAAAGTTGTATATATTTATACTCTTTTTCTGTCTTCTTGCAAATATTTTAAGGGACTTTTTTTTTTTCATATTTCGTATTTCGTAAAGTAGTAATTCCTGTCACAAACTATACATAGATGTCATCGGTGGTAATGATACCTCTATATTTCTCAAGTGGAGTATAGGGGATATATAATATATACGTTGCATTGTGTAAAGTGATAACGGTTAGCCAGCTAATAAAGCTATGAGCCCTGTGGTCATTCTGTATAGACTTCCATACATGCTTACCATATAAAATAGCTTCGTCTGTGAGATATATTTCAAGTATCTTAATGAATGACTACCCCTCTGTGGACAAAATCAAGTAATTGCGTTATTGTAACACAAATGACAAGTTAATTATTAAAACCGTAAATAGTAAATATCCGTTAAGTGCAATATTTTAACACGTACACAGAAAAACTAGACAATTGCATTTAACCAGTTAAGGTACTATTGCCTTGGAAGGAGAAAGACATCCAGGGTGAAAAAATTACGGCAATGGTTCCGTAAGTCCTCAGTCCAATTATTTCGAGTTGACGCTGACGCAAACAAAAAATGATCGCGAATATTTGATAATCAGAACAACACAATAAGAAGAGTAATAGTGACTGTGTTCTAAAAACGTAAAAGAAATTAAACGCTATTTTATATATTATACTATTCTAATCCTGAACAATATACTTTTCTAAACCTACGCTATTCTTAAATATAATAATTAACACACCTAGATGAATCTATGACCGTGGAATGTACGTTTCCTAGGGACGGCAATTTTGAGAAATATATCAAAAAGCGGGTGATGTCGTAAATAAAATAACGGTGATTTAAATATATTATTGCTTATAACCATTTTGTGGACTGAAAAAACACTAGAATTAATAGTATGTTGATCCTACCAAATGAATCTAATCTGTCAAAATAAGATTAAAATTAGACAACATACAGCGGAAATACAGTCGCTCAGGATTATGTGTGAATCTAAAATCTTTTATATTCTGTGAATTATCGTTTTATTACGCATCTTGAGTGAGAGCGCTATCAATATAACAACACTTCAAAATTATTGGATACAAAAGTAGATAATATATATGAAGAGTATCTGAGCAAACAAGCTTTTCCTATATTTTTTTTTTGTTTACTAATTCTATTGAAACACCTGAATTTTTTCGTGGCTTCGACTAAGCCTGTGTAAAATTGATTTCTAGCTTATATTCAAACAATTTTCGTTATATGGATCTGGCTATGAAATTGTTGAAATTATTTATGATGATCATTAAAATGGGTCGAAAACATAAGTTTAGCTATTTTTGTTATTTGCGTTTGCTTCTATTTTTTATATTTTAAACTTATATTTTACTACTTGAGTTTTGAGAGTAAATATTATAATAGAATTTGTAAACAAAAGATTTTTTTTTGAAATAGCCTTTTTTATTAGACACTCCTCATGTAATATACAAATATATTAAACATAGATAAGAATAACCTAAAGTATATGTGAGTAAGTACAATGGAGAATAAATTTTAATGTATTTACTTAATAATATAAAAAATATTAAAAGTTGTGTGGTGTATACAAAATAAACTATAAAAACAAGTTTAAGATGAATAACAAGTTCATATAGGCTAGACCAGTGATGGCCAACCTTTTGGGCTCGGCGTATCAAAAATACCGAAAAAATACCTAGTGACGCCTAGACCTATTAAATCTGTAACAGTATGAAGGAGCATGTTAATGTATGTTGAACCAGCTAATCATATAAAATCGGCGGTGCAGTAGGATACGTGCTTATACTTCTGAGGATATGAGCTAATACGACTATTGGTAAACCCTAGCAATGGTGTGGCATGTCATTTTTGATACGCGTTTCAAAGCTAGATTGTATTTTTTTTGCAGTTGGTCATAAGCAAATCGGGGCACGAGCAAGACACGCGCGGCCGTTAATTTTAGATTTATCAATTGAATAGAAATTTAAATTTCTACTGAAATAAAAAAAATAATAAAATTAATATTTATTGCGAATAGTGTGTTATTTGAAGAAAAAATGATAGTTGCAAAGTAAAATTATTTTTATTTTTATTTTTATTTTTATTTTTATATGTTTTTGATCACGCATAATAATGCCTTATTTAGATTTGTTTATTCAGTATACAGGAGAAAATTTAAAAAAATATATTATATATATATATATATATATATATATCATTTTTTAAATACTTACTAGACGAATGTCCAACAATGATGGGAGGAAAAAATCAGATTTTAAAATATTCCAAGAATATTTGGTAGATATCGAAATTTATTATCTAATTTAGTAGAGAGCTATAATGCCGAATAATAACGAATAATGTTAAGCACAAAATATCGTAAGATGGTTAAAGCAGAAAGAATTGCATGAAAGGATTTAACAGTAATCTACACCATTTACACTAAAGTGGAAATTCCTACAAAGTTCATACATAATCCATCAGCTTCGCGAAATCACTAGAATACGGTTCCCTGTAAATACGTAAATAAATAAATAATCGTGACGCACAGTTCAGGTGTTTGATAAGTGGCATTTCGGAAAATACATAGAGCTAAAACGATTATTCATTATGACCAAGCGACAATAAATTATGAAAAATTTATACTAAACGTATATCGTTGAAGTCTTTTTTGGCGTCATCAGGAAAGCATCCTATCGCCACGGGGGTGATAAGTGTAACGAAATAATTATTTCGGCCTCCACCCCCGTGGTGATAGGGTGCTCTCCTGATGACGCTGGATAAGACTTCAGCGAAACGTCGAGATTTACTTCTCAGTGAAATATATGGTGTGTATAAAATATCCGTTTCATTTAACACATTAATATGTCCAACGACGTTATAATAAACTTAAATCTTTAAAATTAAAAAAATACAGGACCAGCGATTTGAGTATGGATGATAAGTCGGATGCGTACCTACAGATGTGTGAGAAGTATATATAGTTATCAGAGCACTACAAATGACCCGAATCCGAATTTCTAGGTACGAGTAGAAAATTTTTAAATGACCAGTGCGAGATTTAGTGTAAAATCAAATAACAGTGCTCCGATTAAATTCGTGTCCAGTTACGTTGTACAGTGAATAAAACTTTAATTAATTTTCAGTATTTAATTTGCCCTTCACACCCACGATCCCGTGTTAATATGTAAAATGAAATGTTAAAATATATTCTTTGTATTGACTGTATTTGCCCAAATAATAATATAAAAATATATGATTTAACATGTGTAAAGTACCTACATTCACATCCCTACATAGGTTGGATATGTAAAGTTTGTATATAAAATGTGATATCTAATGAGATATATTTTTTAATATCTAGTCAAATGACACTGGGTTAAAATATAATTAGTTTATTCCAAATATGTACGCGCATTGCTTTACGTACGTTATTAAAGTATTAAAACAAATTATTTCAATGTTGATATATCAAGAATTTTAGGAGTGACCTGCAAAAAGATAATGGGAGAGGGGTGATATTAATCAGAAACAAAGGTACCAATTAATAGTAATCATAACATAAAGAACAATACAGGTAATTTATCCTATTCAATGGTAAATTGAAAAAATTTAAATTCAGTCTGCATTGTATGGCACATGTTGAACACGAAAAGCCTCACAAAGTTATGCATTAAATAACGTGCACCACAAAGGTGGATTGGTGCGGTGCTAATGACATTTCGTTTCAAAGAGTTAATTACATTCATAGCATTATTTGCATATGTACAATGTAGTCTAAATTTGGCCAATCAGGTCCAAAATAAAAGAGCTAATGGTATTAAAGTCAGCCATATACGAGTACAACAACACAAAAGTGTATTCAAATTAACAATCGATAATCTTTGGCAGGACTTGTTTTGAAATATCCTCGATTCGTTTGTTTTGAAGGAAATGAAATATAATACCCAGGTCCGCACTCAGCAAAGGATATTTAAATTTTATTTTGTAAAACTTTTAAGTATTGTGCTGCATCTCTACCAGCAAGTAGTCCATTTTATGATAATTAATTTTTCAAGAGACAGTTCAAATACAAATAATTATTTTATATGCAATTTTTTCACACTGCAAGAAGGCTGAATTTTTTCTACCATTTTTTCAACATGCAATAATAAATTAATATATTTAATAGTTTAATATAAAAATGTATTGTAATTCATTATTATTGAAAATATAATATTTTTTAGTAAAAAGTAAATCTTTACTTAAATTTCAACCAAAAACTAAGCATAAAAGTAAAGTATCTCTAAATAACGTGAATTTGTGACAAAGTTAGTTTGGTAAGTAATTAAAAATTAAGATTAAAATACAATAATTAAAATACAAAAGTGTAATCATTTTCCGACTAAAAATAATTGGTGAATAATTCACCAAATTAACATGCATACAAGTTACATATTTTTCGCAATCAAAGGTAGTTACTGTGGCGAATTTGGTTTCTCTGTTTCCTGGAAAGAAAAAGTTACAGGCTCGAATCTCAGTGGTTATTTAATATTTTTTCGATGGTTAATTTTTCTTCTGAATATGTATCTTGCTAATTGGTATATCTAATTTGTTTTCATTATAATATTGAAAATAACTATAAATCAATTAACCTGCAGAAATTCCAATTGGATTTACTTCTAATTGTAATTAAAAGGTTTTAATTACTTAATTTGACTTGTATTAAAGGGAATGATTTTTTCATAAATATGAAACATATTAGTTACTGTAATGATAGTCCAACGTTATGATTTAAGTATCTGTAATTATAGTCCAACGTTTTACAAAAAAAATGTCAGAAATATTGAAAAAAAAATGCTAATTTAGATGTCGCATATCTCCATAATATTGATATAAACTCATGGTTGCTTGAATATTTTCAACTCATAATTAAAGCAGGAATATAGTCCTGTGAGGTTATTAATGTATTCCAAATAACTCTGTATATATGGTTGATCTCCACTAATATATTAATAAATAAATATAACTTTATTCCAGAAATTATAATTAATATATTTAAATTATAATTTACAAATTTATAATTAATTATTAATTACAATTATAATAAATTATAATTATATATGCATCCCCGATCCGGCCCGGTTCTGAATGGATATATCGTGTTAAGCCAGAGCCACAATAACTCTTTGCATCCATTTTTGATCTGAGCAGATCACGAAACTAATCATTCTTCCATCTTTTGTGCCATTAGGAAGGATGGAGCCGGCAGATTACGGTCGACTTAAGATAAATTCTCCATTCCCTTCATGTAAATTAGGCGGGACCTTGTATTGCGAGCGCTGTTTTTTCAAAATTAATTCATTATTTACCAAATGGACAGCAAAAAGCGGAATATTTTAAACTTTTTTAAATGTGAATCTAAGATTTTTTTAGAAATAAGTTAAATTATTTATGGTGAAAATATGAGTTTGTTATGTAACATACGATAATAGGTAAATAATTTAATGATGCTCAAACTTAGCAAAAAGTAAGAGTTTAAAAATAAAATTATTTATATATATATATATATAATTAGGAGCAACAGGAGAATGGTTAAGAAAATAAATGAAGCGATTTAAAAAAAAACATAACACGGGTAGATAGGTTATGATAAACCAAATACTAAGGACGTCCCTGTTAAATACTTCTACAACCAAATATGTATAAAGATGATGCAAAGTGAGAAAAGTGCGGCGAAAAGAATTCCTACCTCTGCGAGAAAACGGCATGACAGCAAGCGAGTCAGTTATAATACAATAATAATAATTTCGATGCGTCCGTAACCTCTTCGAATCTTGATCTTATTCCGTTTAAAAATTAGTATGATTTCAACATTTTTAGTATAGCCGATCTCATGCTATTTTCAAATTAAATATGATTTCAAAATTCTTATTAAATAAAATGAAAACTGATTTGACTTGACTTTATGCCTTTTTAAAAAGATAATCTGAATTTGATTTTTTAAGAAAATATATATTTTTTAAATATTTCAGTTTATTGAAAATAAAAACTAATAAGGGCATCCATTAGTAAAACTCATCAGTCATTGGTATTAATAATTAATCAAAATATATAATTCTCTATGTAACAATGTCCGTCATTGACGCTACCAGGTGGTGCAAATAATGATGAGGTGCATTAAATGAGGTACAAAATAAATCTCTACGTAACAATATCCGTCACTAACGCTATCAGATGGCTCAAGTAATAATGAGGTATAATATAATAATGAGGTATAAGAAGCAAAAAAACAATACTCTATTTAATAATATCCATCACTTAAAGTTATCATAATGCTACGCTACTCTAGATAGCGCTTTTCTCATAGCCTTAACTGACGACTGAAATATTTAATAAAAGAACATCATTTTTTAATCTTTTATAGTGTTCTAGATTTCTATTTCCAAAATATGCAAAGTTTCTTTGTTACAGTGAAGTCAAACTAAAGTTAAATGGTAAAAAAAAGATTTGTTAATAGAAAATAGAATTAAAAATATAAAAATTAATAAAAAAAATAGAAATTGATGAAGAAGAAATAGAAATGGTGAATAGCTTCGGGAAAAATAAGACTTGACAAAAATTTTTGGGAAAAATAAGATTTGACAAAAATTGACTCAAGAAACATTCTTAATAAATTATAAATCTATAATAATTGTTCCTTGTTTTCAATATTGCTCAACTTTTTCATACTTGAGTAACAAAGGAGACAAAAAAATGCAAATTCCGCAAAACAAAGCAATATTCTTGGAGAAATAATACCTAATTTAAAATTAAAAAGATGCTATCGCATTTAAATTGGCTAACGGAAAACAAGCACCGAAGCTCTAAATACAATTTATTATTTTCATTCAATAGTAGAATGAAATGATAGAATGCCAAAATACTAAATAAAACACACATTTTCATGAACAAAATACAATAAAAAGAAACACAATAAGAATTACAAATAGAAAGGAAACAAATACACAAAACTGTATATATTATGAAAGATTAAAGGAATACAATAAAAAATCTATCAAAGAATGTGAAAGAAATAAAGAAAAATCAATACATCCAAGAATGCAGGAACACGTCACATCTCAGAAGAAAAATATAATTATTAAGTAATAGTTGAAAATACGAAGTGTATATTTTTTCAAATAATATTAAGTGTTATTCAGAATATTTTGAGTTTGTTCAAATCTTTCAGAACAGTAGTGTCATGTAACATGTCACAGAGACATTATTAATCAATTAATGTATATTATAGATGTCTCACAGAGACAAAACTGTAGTTTTTTATGGGAAAGTAGGTATAGTATATGTAATTCAAAAATATATACAGCTTCCAAAAATTAGTTGGCATGGTATATTCTATCATGGGTGGAAATGGCGAAAGTTACGTTGTGTAAAGTGATCACTTAAGCCAACCATACGATAGGTCATAAGTTCTATGTACACCCAAAAGGCTTCTATACCTATTTTCACATAAAAACCTACAGTTTCGTCTCTGTGAGACGTCTATAATATATATTAATTGATTAAGTGTTATTAACTAAATGAATACATAAGTAAATTAAACAATTATTAAATTAATAATATTGATAATGCTGTGAGCAAATTTTATTGAAAATTTTAACGCACGCCTTGGAAGACTTCCTCAAAGGTTAGATTTATTCCCAACTGCTGTTAACGAAGAGGTGCTAGCATTAACTGTCAGACACCAATCTGATGGCCGCGCTATAATGGAGAAAACTTAAAATCACGGCTGTGGAAGCTGTTTCAAAACTCGGGTTTAATCTCCCACAGACTCGATTACAGACTATTCACCGGACGGTTATAATATATTATCTTTGATCGATCGTGGCACACATGCAGCGTTACTTCATACTTATTTTAGATATAAATAACAGGTTTTAAAATTAACGAAAGAGCTTCCGTATTGAGCTACGGTGATTGTATCGTTTTCAACACATGCGGGATACGGCTACACATTATAAATGCGAGTACAAGTTTTTTTTAATATTCTCTCGGTATGAAATTAGAAATATGATACGTTTCTTTTTTTAGGCCCGGTTACTTGGCGTTGAAAAATTTATGGAGACATCTTTAATGGTACGCTATAAAACAAAAATGTCGATTTTGAAGTTTATACATCGTTTAATGATTAGAATGCCGATAACACGTAACTTAGACGATTCTCGATTTTATTTAATAAAATTTACTCTTCTTCCTAAACATAAATTTTTCAAACATTTTTGTTATTTTCTCGTTTTAATTTCTAACCCTTTCTAAGACAAACTATTTCAAATTGATGCTTAATTATTTTTTTTTAATTTGTATACAATCAGAATCAATGAAGAAAATAAACTTTACAACAAACTTTCCTTGGCACAAGATTGTTAAAATTAAGATGCAATTTAACCATAAAAATAAATGTATTGGCCAAGACAAATACAAAAAATATATAGAATGAACCGTTTACACAATAATAAAGAAAAAAAATGAAAATTAATGTAGGTACCTACTTAAATTGAGTTGATTTTAGAAATTATTTAATATATTATAAGAAGAGTCCAAAGAACATAAATTACTCATCAAACTTATAAACGCAGAAAACACATCAATATTTTCTTTCAACAACTAGAAAAAATACATTTTTGCTACTGTCAAATCGTCATGTGCACGCACCCGCACGTATAATTGTCGCCATCCATTAAACGTACGACACAGGTCGATGATGCACGACATATTTGTTCTTTTATGTTATTAATAAATGCTGCTATATATTATAAATATGTGTATAAAGCTGAAAAAAAAGCTTATTTACTCACTTGGAATACGTATTCCCAAGGCCCGGAAAAGGGTTTAGACCGAAAAATCGTTTAGATCATAAATATTGTGCGATTATCATAGTTAAACGATACTTTATTCCTCGGTAGTACGTAACGAATGCCGTAAATGAATTTATTTGTCACTTTTGGTAATAATTGCAACGATGAATCGCTCGTTCTGTTTGGTGCAAGAGCTCTTAAATTATTGAATAGTGAAGCTTCTGTCAAACAAATATTTCATAATAAGCCTTTCCAGTCAATGCAGTGTTTTTCGAATAATCACGATTTATTTATTTACTATTATTATATATTATAAATCCCTGTTTATGAATATACAAACTTATTTGCATAAAAGTACAGAAAAATGCCAGATAAATTAATGAATTAAAAAATACTAATGATATGATTTCTCACTATATGTACCTACTACACATGTGAGATCGACCATTCTGTGTTGAATGAATGATTTAATTTAAGTATTGTATTTTTATTCACAAAATATCATATTTTTCGAAAAATTTGCAAGCTCCATTTAAGCTGCGTAAACATAAATCTATGCATTTTAATTAAAAAAAAAAAAAATTATGTGTAAAAGATGAATGAATATTTGATAGAAAATTGCATGTTAATAAAAAACATGTTTTGTAACGTGTAGATAAGATTTATGGAACTTTTGATAATTGTGAGCTAAATAATCAATTTTAAATATTATAATTAATCAGTTTTACTTAAATTTCAAGTAACGGTAATGGTGGCTAAAATTAAATAAAATAAATAAATGCACTAATTATAAATTAAAAATTATCCGCCTATGATGTCAGAAAAAATCTAACGTTTCTCTTGAAATAACAATATTTTCACCCTGATAACAAAAAATGTTTTTGAAGTGCTAAGAACGCACAGAAGAAATCATAAATATATATTTTATGGATGAGCCAAAATATTTTTAAGAACCTTTTCTCGATATTTCACTTATTTGAAAACATGTATTTTTACAATAAAATAATGAAAACATAAAAGGAATCACGACAGCGAAAATAAAAAAAATGTAACAGATAATTTTTATTTTTGAGATTGAATTAATTCATTGTTTATTATTTTTATTGATAAATAACTTATGGTCAAAGTTATATCTTTCTTCTTAAGAGATCTATTAAAACAAACGAAAGAACACAAATATTGTTTTGAGACCGCCGGCATCGAATCTTTTGTAAGTTTATTTTTATTTGTAAGTCATTTACATTTATAAATACGAAATATAGCATTTTTTGTCTTCTAAATACATAATTTAACGATGTATTATAGATGTCTCATCTCTATGAAGCTATTTTTTATATGGAAAAGTAGGTCGAAATGGAAGTCTTTTTGGGTGTTCGTAGGGCCATATGAATAATACCTTCGTTTCTATAAGACATCTGTAATATATCTTGATTTAAAATGTCCTCCTGGGGATAAATCCAGAATTGTTTTCTTTTTGTTTGAAAAAATTTGATCATACTCAAAATATTCCAAATATATAATATTACTTTAAAGTAATTTTTCGAGAGTAATTTTTATGAATATCATCCGTTGCGAATGAATTTCAAGGTAGGAGTGAAAATGAATGTATAACATTGTATAACAGTACATTTCCTGGTCTTGATATACAAAATCAAAAGCCGATTAGTATGTTTGTAGCCATAATAATAAAATATTATATTTTATGAATAAAAATATAATTGTGAGATCCACACTTATCCAATAAGAAACAAATTTGGTAGGAAAGCAAAATAGTTTACAATTCAAAGATTTCAAATTGTTCAATGAACTGCCAGCAAATGTGAAAAATGCTTCTAGTCTCGATACATTTCATAGGCTTACTGCACAATGTATGATATATAATTAATATTAAACGGCATATTTCATATGGATCCACAAAATAAATTGTAAGATGAAATTAAAGTGAACAAAAAAAAGAATAAGAAATAGGAATATACAAAGAAGTAACAAAGGAAGAAAAAAGAAAGTAATTAGCTAAAAAGATAAATGAAATCACAAATAAGTAAAAATGTAATAATGAGTAAAATAATCACAGTCATAGAGTGATAATTTATAAAATATGATACAGTAAAATAAAATAAGTAAAAATAATCACGGTAGTGAGAACAATCTAGAATATAAATTCGTAACATACTCGTATAAGACTTACAAGCAAAGTGAAATAATTAAAATATGTGCTTATACCAAGTTGGATCCAAAATGTCTACAACATGTTTTATATTAGTGTTCAATATAATATAACAAGTAGAAGTATAATACATGTTAAAAGTTTATGAATGAAAAAATATAAAATATGCACACGATCAATTTCACAGTTTACTGAGAGTTAAAAATTAGAGGTTATTTTCTTTTTTAAATACATACAGATTCCGCGAACGCGGAATAAGCACCGCATCAATATTCTTACTTTTTTCAAAACAAGCTGAATGCGTGTGCTGTGAAAATAGGACTAACTTGCTGGTATCCTGGAATGGGGCTCGAACCACCAATCGCCATATCACTAGGCGTGCATCATGATCATTACACCAACAATCCACCCTTTAAACGGCACATTCATAGTGAACCTTATGTGTCATTGATTTTATTTACATCATTTTTTAATTTTGGAGAATATAGAAAATTTGAGAAAAATACTCCATTCCTAACAATCAAGTTTTTATATTTAAGTTTTACAGATTTTTCAAAACTATGTATTATTTTTAATTGACGTTATTGTATTATGAGAGTTGCTCTTGCTCTAGTGATCAAAAAGTCGAGAATTCGAGTGGTTCCTAGGAGACTCTCAAGTAAGTACTATTTTCATAACATAGCTAAGATTGAAATTAGAGTAAATATGAAATTAGAGTACGTATTCTGTAAGCATCGACAAATTTTATACAATTTAAACTTTATTTAATTAATAAATCAAAATAAAAAATATTTATTTCACCACGGGCCAAGCCTGCGCTGAATTCACCTATATTCACGAAACGGCGATCAGTCAACCATTACCACAGACTATTACGCACACAATCCACTCAACCGTGACCGTGACGTAGAATACTACTTAGAATCATCTAGAACTTTCCACAGGCTTGTCCTTTACATAGGATAAACCTTATGAGGGAATTTTGCTATAAAAGGAGTCACGCAACGCGGGCTCAAGCAATTCAATTCATGACGACAACAGTGCGACAGTAGCGTAAAACAGTGTGATTAGTGATTTGTGATATTACAACACGCGATATTAGTAAATGATCAAACGTAGTGTGCCTACCAGGGAGACCAGCACAAGTGAAGGAAATAATAAACCAGGTAGATAATTTTCTATGAGCGAACATTGAACGCACTTTACCAGAAGTGATTTAAGCAATAGAGACATCGTTAATTAGTGCCAATTAAGGAAAACTTCAATAATAAGTGTGTTTAATATTCGGAAGACATTATTACAATTTTACGCGTTTCCAGGACTTTCTTTGGTAATAAATTAAACCAAATTAAACTCAAGTGTTTTTATTTGCCTCCCAAAGCCACGTCCCGTGACAATAACAATGTATATACGTTAATACAATGTATAACAATGTATAAACGTAAAAATGTTAATAAATGATAAGTTTACAAAACATCGTTCTGTTTTTCAACCGCACTCAGCATCTGTCATTTTTTCTTAAGATTTATTTAATACATTTCGTATCTTACGTCGGGATCTTAAAGATGGCATCGGCATCGAGATATTTTGAACCGTCTTTGGAGTCCCATCACCATTCTTGAATGCGCTTCAAATATATTACGTAATATGAAAAGTCTGAAATCCACACATGGAATTTATTTACTACGTCCGATCTACGGATACCTTTCTTATCTTCCCTTTACCCATTTTTTTCTTCGCAATCTCGTTTTCCTTCGTCCTTCCGCACTTCGGCACCGGTCCGATAATATATAAGTAAGGAAAGGCGTAGTGAGTTTATAAAATGTTTGTATAAAAAATCTCGGATCAAGGCAAGGCAAAACGATCAAAGAAAAACACAGAAATCGTGCCGTTCGTGTGGAAGAGCTGGCAATAAGAAAAATGGTCTGACCGAACAAAACACGATTCTGGAATATTCCGGCCAATCAGCGGGCGAGCTGAGAGGGCATGCGGCAGCGGCGGCCAATCCAAAGTAGTCATTCGGAGGAAAATATTACCTTTTCAAGTTAAATAGGATTTTAGCTCTGAAATGTGTGCTGAATAGGAAAGTTGGACTTTTTTGTGATTTGTAACACTTGTCTTCTCTTGTGTTACGCTGACGTCATCTACTGGCCAGGCAAGACTATACTACCAAATTTATTTTAAATATTAATAATAACAATAAATCATCTTGCTAAAACCCTAAACGTTAAAAATAAATATCGTGTATATTTTGTATTTTCATACAAAGGTATTTTATTTTATAGGGTGTAACAGATTTAATGAACAGTAATTTATAGTTAGATTTCTGCATTAATTATGATTCGAAGATGTTCAAGCAGCAATGTCCCAATATCAATAGTTACGGAGATATATGAGTTCAAAGATTACATTTTTTTTTTAAATTTTCTGACTTAGTTCCTATAAAACGTTTATCATGAAGGCAACTCACAACAGATATTAAAAATTCATTCGCCTAACTACTTATAACAGTAAAAACTTTGAAGTTATTTATATCCATAACCACTGATATTACGACATTATTTCTTGATCATTTTAACTCATAATTTAAACCGGAGTCTACCTGTAAGGTATTGTGAAGTAGCTTTGTTTACCTTATATATACGATTGAATTGATTGGGGATTATGCCTGTTTTCCTAGACGAAGCTGTAAAGATAGGCATAGTTAAAATTAATTATTGTACACTAGATTTTTAACAAGAAGGTATACAATATCTTGTATACCTACAAAAGAACAAGTAGTCTTCTTCTTCTTTTTTCCTGGTGTCTCACCCCTATGGAGTATTCTTGCCACTTACATTTATTTATTGGTACCTTGTCAACTGTATGAGTGTATGAGTGCGTTCTAACAAGTAGACGCCTTTTTGATTATGTTGATTAGGTATATGTATACAAAACTAGCGAAACAAATATATTACAAAGCAAAAAGTACAGCATAATATATGAAAAAATTACACGATGTGAATTTTGACTCCAGTAACTTTACATTTCCGGTAGATTGCCCTTTCAACTAAGCTACGGAAATGTGCTTGTTGATCTAGTGGTGAAAAATTATCCAGTGATCAATGGTTCGAGCCTCGTCCCATCATTACTTTGCTTATTATTTATGTGTTTATTTCATGTTTAACTTCTATGTTCCCGGGTATTCATGTTCTCGAGTATACAATGTTTTATTCCTCACTTAAACAATAAGAACTAATTTTGAATTTAATAGATAATTTCATACTTATATATTAAATGCATGCAATGAGCATTAATTCACAACCATTTTCCTTTTATCACATATTTTTGTCTGTATGACTGTCTCTTTATAAGAGTTTATGCTCTATCCAACAATATAAATTATTACGGTCGTTTGACGTACTTAACTGTAAATGGTTAAGATTTCATACGAATACGACTTTAACGAAACATCGAGAATCGGAAAAACATACGGTTCGTACAAAATATCCGTAACCATTTACAGTTAAATATAAATTATTATTTTTTCCCTATAAACTAGTCTGACATATATGCCACTGAAATTTGGTTGTTAACGAAAGCCCTAGAAAGATTCATTGCAGCATTTGACAGGAGGATCCTTAGATCAATCGACGGTCCTATGAGAGATGTAATCAGTCTCATCATGGTGGGGAACATGAGATGGGTTCTTCACGTAATCAGAATGGATGACGATAACCCTGCCAAACGCCTCACACTCTCCACACCACGAGGACGAAGAAGACCAGGAAGCAATTAACAAATTTATTTATCAATTAGAAAAGATATACAGAATAATCAAAATAACGAAAAAATATTTTAGATGCTACCGGGATTCGAACCAATGGACCTCCACTCTGTCCGTGAATGGTGCGTTATCCAATTTCGCCACGGCAGCTTGGTAAATTAACTTAAATTTTTCGACTTTATATATTTAGTCTCTTTACAATTGATTAACTCACATATTATCCAATTTTGATTTTTCTGTCGTTTCTAATAAATTAATAAATTTGTTTATAATTAACTGAACTTTGCTCTAAAATTGCAACTTCACAAAAATAATGTGTTTTCTTTAATATAATGCCTAGGAAGGCAAGCGATGGATGGACCGGTCTGCGATGATACATCCATATTAATAATAACAAATTGGAAGACAATAGCCCCCGAACGTCAAAAATGGAGAAGACTTCTTGATTCAGCCAAGGCCCACCCTGGGCTATCGAGCTTATGATAATGATGAATTTATATGTATATTTAATACGAAATAAATAAATTAAATAAAGAGAAACATACAAATGTCAAATAATAAAACTGAAAAAGTAAATGCTGGAACCTGGATTCGAACCACGGACCTCTGTATTTCGCGTACAGCGAGTTACCAATTTCACTATCCCAGCGACTTAATAAGTCGTCAATATTTGATAGTTGTATGGTTCTCTTTGAATTATTAATTCACTTATTTATATTATTCCATTTTTATTCGGGAAGTAATCGAATGTTACGAGAATATCAAACGAAGCTTTGACGCCTTCTCGCTAGTTGATTTCCGAACAATGAAAGTATTCTTTGCTAAACTGAAAATAAAGTATATATATTATTTAACATATTTTTCATTTATTTATTTCGTATTAAATATTACGGGACTCGTTTTCTTAAATAAATGAAAAATATGTTTAATAGTATATTTATTATTTATTTTTTTAAAAAAAATTTTTAAATGTGATTCATTATAAATAAGTGTTTAGTGGCGCGCTTTGCCTCCCCTGGCCCCCGATGTGTGCCTATATTCCGGGCAATTTGATGCAACATTAAGCGTTTTAATACGCCCCTCCAACGTCCCGAAATGGAAATTAAACGGGACGCGATCAGACGCGACGGGACTCGACGTGACGTGGAACAGTTTGATTAATCAGATGAAAAATGTTTATTTGCAACGCAAGGAAGCAATTACCCGAAACTCTGCCTTCTGGTCGCGTCTATAACCTACATCTAGCGCGAGGATTCGTCTCCACGAGAAGTGATGTAAGCTGTTATTATGGCTTTTCTGGTAAGCATCGCGACCCGAGCTGTAGACGTTAGGGATGGGTCGTCCACGTCCGTCCATCGACGAGACGATCAACTAGTTGAATTCGTCAACTAGTTGACGCATCAACTTCGTTACGCGGACGTCGCGGACGTTCTATCTAAACATCGGGACGATGGTCAACTGTCTACGGTTCGACGCGACGCTGCTCGACATCTCAACCGTTGGCTATTTTTATTACGTTAATTTTTAAAATTTAAAGAAGTTCGAAGGAATATAGTTTCGGGGAAAGTAAAACCGCTACTTGTGCTTATATGTAAAAAGAAATATTTTATTATTTATTTGTTTACGCACATTATAGGCTTTTACATATTGTTTTATATACTTCTTTCTATATATAATAAAGAAAGAAGTAGGTATACACAACAATATCAGGTGTAAGCAGTAAAATATAAATATAAACTACATATATAAGCAGAGAAAGTATTGGGTATAAGCATTAAAATATGAGTATAAAAATTAAAAATATAAATAAGTACAAAGCAGTAATGTGTGTATAAAAAAATATATTAGGTACATATCATTACATGTGTACAGGGATATATGGAAAACATTAATAACCTCGCAGGTCTATATTCCTGCCTTGATTATGAGTCGAAAGCTAGTGTTTAGATAGAACGTCCGCGACGTCCACGTAACGAAGTTGATGCGTCAACTAGTTGACGAATTCAACTAGTTGATCGTCTCGTCGATGGACGAACATGGACGACCCATCCCTAATAGACGTACCACTATAACTAGGCGTGCGAGGGAGGGCGTCGCGTAACAGAAGTTGTCAGGGTGTAAATTTATTACACAATACATAATGTACAGAATGTCCGGTGACCGGTGTCGTATTAAATACAGAAATTTGGTCGGGCAGCACTAAAGAAACCATGCGGTAGTGGCGGCCGTTCTATCTGTCAAACTGTCAGACGGTAATATCGGTTCATTATTCGCTTTTTCAGCTTCGCAAAACTTTAATACTTCATTGGCAATTGTTCTTGTACCATCCCGGACTGTTTAGGATGCTTTGGACATAATAATTCAGTGTATATTGGTAATCAAGATGACACAGCTCGCGCTCAAAGACGAGAATGAACTGAATGACAGGGCGAGGGATTACCGCCGGGTGCGGGCGGGGCGGGTTTTAGTTCGAAATTCGCCGCACGCCAAGCTACGTTGGGCAAGCAATACGGCGCCCGGCTATGCGGACGCGTGACGTCACAGGAGTTGGAGGCTAATCATTCCGTTAATAAAATACACTTAATGTAATATTTATTGACAGATTTCAAAAAGTTTTTGACCAATTTATTACTTTAAGTCTATATTTTAGTTAAATGTTACAACAAACTATATTATCAGCACTATGAAGCTTCTCCATTGCCTTAGATTAATTAGACCTTCCAGGGCCTCTTCTCTTTGCAATTGTACTTGAAATGAAGAGACGCAAGATCTGATCTTTTTCTGGATAAGACATAATATGATCAAAATACTGCAAATTCCGGGTTGTTATTGTTATAAAGATTTATTGCTTCCTGTCTGATTGACGAAAAAACTTTGGATCGATTTTTAACCCTTTTCCCGTGATCCAATCGAGCTGAAACTTTGCAAGCAGACTCGTGGCGACGATCAAAGAGATCTATTAAATTTTCGTTAAAAAATGTAATTGTAATTATAGTTTAATTTTGGATTTTTAAAATTTTTAATGGTTTTTTCATACAATTTCTATGAAGAGAATCCGACGCGTCTGGTAGATGCGAAAACAATAAAATAATAATTTTGTATTTTTAGAATTTTTAGTAAATAGGAAAGGGAGTATAATAAAAACTTGGTTTTTATGGATTAGTTTTTTTTTCTTTTGAATTTGGATTATAACGTACTCAACAGACCACAACGCACAAGACATAAATACTTGCCTTTTGCCATTTTAAGTACAAAAATTAATGTCTTATTGCCTCTTCTAGGTAGGTTTAAGTTAAGCAGTAAAACATATTCTCTCTCTTCCTCTTCATTCCTGATTTAGGGATGCCAGAGGCATATGAATAGACAAACTCTCACACACTTTTGATTTATTACCACAGATTACCACCATCAAATTAATTACGTACATATCTTTCGATTTGCTACACATTAATGCAGTTTATTCAAGTAAATGAAAATTACAGGCATTAACATGGGCTGTAAAAAATAATTGCTCAATATTTTATATAATTTTTGTCTTATTTGAAATATTATTATTCGCAAAGATTCATGTTTGAACTGTGTTTAAATTGCTTTTATAAAAGTGATGTTCTCTGCGGCATTTGCATATTATGGGACATTAAGTTCCAAATAAGACCGTTTTTTTCTTCAACATTTGATATGAATAATCGTGCTCGAGTCAAGAAACTTATAATTTCAAGATCTTTATCTGACAATAATGTCTACATTCCATTTTAACTCAGCCTCGACTGCAAGGAAATATTATTTAATTTACTCAAACGGATCGGAATCATCATTAAGTCCTCTATTTTGGTTAATTTTACCAGAATGTGTGTTGTCTTTCCTTAATTACGGAATTCTCGTTGGTTCATATCCAAGTGCATATTATGGTACTTATTGCCGGTAAAAAACTTCAAATTAACTTCGAATTATTAATTCGAAAGAACGGCGAAAATAAATTGACTAGCGCAACGGAATTAAAAGTGGATGCAAAATGACTACTGTACGAGAATCGTATTAATGGAAAAATTATACAATTGTTATTAAAAAGTGTGAAATTATATAAATTATTATTCGTTTTAAGCAATCCGAATACACTGACCGTAGTAGTTACTCAATTACTACTAACTGCCATCATTATTGTATCAACTTATAGGATTTTGTTTTTTTAATATCACCGTCATCATTATAATCAGTCGATTTATTTTCAGTGCTGAATGGAAGCCTTCCCAGGCGTCTTTCAATGTTATTTGCTGATTTAATGGAGACCAAGAATTCTCGCAGAATTTGAATTCATTAGTCTAGCGTATTTTAGGGTGGCCTATCGGCTACTTGATTTTTATCATGTGGATGACTGCATTTGCTTAGTGAGAAGAATCTACAATCTCTTCATACAATCCCTAACATAGTATCTCCCTCGCTCTCATAGTTCAGTGGACATGACAATGACTTTTCAAAACGTGGATTCCGTTTCCCATTCCCAGTGACGTCACGGAACCTATATGTAATGTGATTTTGTTAAGCCTGAATATTTTTTTCTTGTTAATTGAGGATCGTAAAAATAAGTTCATCTTTCCATGTCGTCTTGTATTAAGCACCGCAATTTGACCTGTTTTGTTTATAGCCCTTGATTTTTGGAACTTAACAGAATTTTGTAGAATAAAAACTTTATTTGCTAATTTTTATTACATATTTATTGAATCGGGTCAACATTTTAAATACATCAACGCTGCAGATATAATGATTTAAGTCTGAGACAAAACTTGATGACTATATTATTTATATTTATTATAATCAAAATGCTTCTTGGCAGCGCTTTTAGCCTGCTTGTGGTGAAATAATCTTACATAACAACAGTACATACTCACAAATTATAAGCCATTGAACTGAGCTTTATTAATAAACCAAAATGTCGGCAAAACTCCCAATAGATAATTCCGTATTACTTATCTGTAGAACTGCCAATGATGGTTTATCTAGGTAATCTTTACTTTAAATATCTAATATGATTGTGGTAGATATTTAGACAGAATATATGCTCTTAACATCGATCAACAATATAGATTTCATAAATTTTTATGAGTAAGTACCTCGTTGTGACCATTGGACCGACCAAAAAAAAAATCACTTCCTCGTCACGAGCACTTTTCTAGCGACAGTCTTCAGATATGTGGAATGCCGAGAAAAGTTAAGTGTAGTCAAGAGGACTGTCATCAGAGAGTTATTAAAGAAAATAAAGTAATAAGTACAAGTAAAACAAATAACCAATTTTTCGGCAGTAAAGACACTAAATTTGAACTATGTAAATATAATTATAATGTTGATGTGACATACATATAAAACATGTACGGTTCTATGATTTTTTTAAAATTTTAAAATAAAAGTACAAGTTTTGATATACACATAGTATTTTGACATACATTGTACACGTAACAAAAGCATAGAAATAATAATCTAGGCTAGATAAAATAATAATATAAGAATGCGAGAATGCGGAGATTCTAAGGAGAGTGTAAGAAAATAGAAAGGCTCAATGAATACATTCTTAGGCACAGTGAAGGGGACCCACCATACACCCTGGGCCGTGTTATGCGCAGAGCGTCCATATCGGCCCTGCACGTTCGCCGCCTAGTTGGCATTATTTTAATGCTAAACGCAGCCTCTTCGCCAAGCCGCAGGCAGGACAACACACACTCCTGCGACCTGGAGAGTCGGCTGCCCAAACCCTTCACTGTCCGAGCGTCTTTTTAAAAATTCTTAGGCACAATATGGACCCATGCATACCTCAACATTATAATTGATGGATGAAGACAAAAACATTCACTAAATAATGAACTAAGCCAATTTTGACGCCAATAGACAATTTCTGGATAGATACAAATGGCGAGAATCACAGCGCATTTATATGGAAAGAAAAATTATGTATACTTAGCTCCCAAATTGATTAATGACATCTAAAAAAGAATTTCCAAACACAAAAACATACACGAGATCAAAATTTTAATTGGAAATTTACCACAAAAAAACATCATTTAGCTTTAATCATAAGGACGGAAAGAAAACGAAAATATATTCGTGATCAGTATTCAGAAGTAAATAGAACATATTTTATTATATTTACTTCTGGATTTGATTTTACTTTGATTTTTATTGCGCTAACTTTGTGGTTCGATATAATTAACAATTTTAATTAATTAAAATTTTTGTATAAACCACTTGGAGTAACTTTAAGTCTACCTCTATTTTAGTCGGAATGGACGACTTGTGTTGCATTTCCCTGTAATAGCCACGTCCCGTGACAAAATAAAGAAAAATAAGTAAATATCTGTCTGGCGTGGAATAAAAGTAAATAAAAATACTGAGAAATTTGAAAAAAAACTCAATTGTACTATAGGTCATCACGCTCCATGAAACTAAGTGCATTTAGTTAATATTTAATTAGTATCAATGCATTGTATTAATGTTGTTACGTCATTATACATTACTTCACGGTATTCTTGAAATTGAAATCAATTAGCTGATAAGGAAATAAGAAAGAAACAATCGTTAGTTAATTGATTAATTGTCAATGTTATTCTGCGCACTGTTTTAACAGTTTTTTTTACAATATTAGCCAACATTGCGGGATAATTACACGGTAATTCCTTATAATAAATTATTACAGCTACCTATTTGTGTTTTGATTACACGACAAAATTATACGATGTAAACATCAGTTGTTCTTGAGTTATTTAATCAGGTCTTGAGTACTGTCACAAACTAGAGACGGTAAAATAGTTATTTTAACCGGTTATTTTCGGTAAAGTTATTGCAATTGTATCGATGATTGATAACTAAGATCTAGTACCGGTGGTTAAAAAAATTATTTAATCGATCATCAACGCAATCAGATCAAAATCTCAAATAACCGTTAGTGTGTCACTGGTTTAAATATTATCACTATTACAAACCTAGGACAGACTCTCGAGGCAACAAATATAATAGAAGCACAAATTCACTTGGTTATAACCTCTAAACTTTTAGTAAAACCAACCGGTTGCGGAGCTAGCGTTCTTTCTTCAGGGCAAGCAAAACATTACAAAATATGGGCATTTATATTTTTTTAAGCAAATCGTTTTTATGTAAACCTGCCGTATGACATTATTTTCAACATTGTTTTATTGTCTGTTTTGGGAGTTTTTTTATTTTTTTCTATACGTATATATTTTTAAAGATTATTTCAATTTAAAACTGTGTTTCTTAATTGGGGACTTGACTTAACCATATCATGCATGTATTATGAAAAATATGAACCAAGTGAATTTTTTTGTTTAATTTAAATTACAAAAATAACCACAAAGTAATAGCAGACTACGAAAGTATATTAAAAAACACACTTAACAATTATGGGTCATATGATCACGGCGAAGGTATAGACCGAATTGATTATTTCTTCCGAGGTCGTTAATTATATGCACTTTGTTGTGGGGTTTTCACTTCTTCTACGCTCTCCTGATAACGCTGAATAAGACTTCAGCGAAACGTCGAGATTTGCTTCTCAGTAAAATATACGGTCCGTATAAAATATACGTTTTATTTAACTAGTTTATCCTTTCCTTGTTCCTATCCGTCTTCCACTCGTATTTTTATCATGAAGCTAGTTTTGTTACTGTAACATTTTATAATGTAAATTTTTCAATTTCACTATATTATATTATGGTTGATTAAAAGAAATTTGCCAGCCGGCAACAAATCCGCCATTGTAATTCGAAAAGTGAATATTTAAATTTAAAAAATTCACTTGTAATCTTAGGCCTCGGGTACGATACGAGCGGCGAGCGGCAGAGCGTCAATGCGCCAGAGTAGTGAGGGGCGCCGGCCACGATATAACTAAGCTCACTACCTGCCGTCAATGCGCCCCTCACTACTCCCTAGCCTTTCTTTAGTGAAATCTGTATTTAAGTAAGTAAGTTCCGGGTTCGTATCCCGGTGCTAATGAAATATTTTTAAATAACTAGGCTTTTTTCTGTACATCTCAAATTGTAATTTTTTTCATTGATTTCAATCGAGTAAAAATACAGCTTTATATTTTTTATAATAAAATCTGTTCTGCATGATTAAACAGGTAATAGGCTTAAAAAGAAACCTCATTCGCTTAGGACGAAATGATTCGAGTGTTAATTGCCGCCTTCGAGTCCAACGACCCGGATTCGGTGTCATTGACTGAAGGTTCAGTCCGATGATAAATTATGGAAAAAGGCAAAGCAAAAGCACGAAAAGGGCCTCGCATTTGTATAAAGGCATCGGGCATTATTTTCTCTCTGTCGGCGTAACACGGGGAATACATTGGCGGGCGATCGTATATGTTTCCCTTTTGTAAATTGGACGGAAGCAAGAGCCAGACGGAATTTAACGATTTCAAATCAACGATACAAATATGTTTTTCTTTTGTAATGAGATCTTCTAAAAATTTATGTAGGCTTTTTTACATTTATTACATATGATTATTTTTAACTCTATCTTTTCTTAACTCTAAATAACTCTCTTTGTTTGTTTATAATAACAATAACTCTGTTTATTCTTTGTAGTGGTGCAATTTTGTAACTGATTTTTCACCAACTTCACGACTAGCTAAAGCTCTGAAACTTTCAACATTCGAACAATTTTCGAAATTATTTGGTCATTATTTAAACTAAAATTATTTATCACGTCATTCGTAAGCAAGAGCCGCAAAAACAATTGAAAATGGCGTACGAAAATTTGATTTGAATTTAAAAAAAGTTTAATATTTGGATATTGCATGGGTGATATTAAAAATCAACTACGAATAAATGCAAAGAAAGCCTTTAAAAGCGTGTCTTCAAAATTTGTTTTGATTAACTTGTTTATTACCGGCATCGGACGGTGTTTTGAGCTGTTTTGAGTTGCTAGAGATATAGGGAGATGTACCTACTCTCAAAAGTCAACGGGGAGGGGACCTGACATGACATTAGAAGAAGAAGAAGAAGAAAAATTTACGGCTTTAATAACTAAGCTGAATATTTTTAGGCTCTTTGCTTTTGTATCCGACATATATAGTAATAGTATTTTATAATGTAACGGAACGTAACAAAAAAAACAATAATAAGTACCTAATTGCCTATTAAAAATTAAAAAATATTAACTAAAAACCATTTGAAAAACATTTTTTCAAATATACAAAGATAAATAAGTAAATAGATATTCATAAAAAATATGCAGTATTAAGAAAATAAATTGTTTATTTTCTGAATTATTTTGGAGATGTAGAGCGAATGAATGAATGGTGAGAAACATATAAGATGCAAGGGTTGATGGCACCAGAGAGGATGCCTGTGGAAGTCGTGGCATTACGAGATTCTGGAGTATGGTCCTGTTAGAGCCACCACAATCGTCGAGCTTATGTGCGAAGTGTATTAATGTGGATGAGGCGAGAGTAATGTATCAGAACAAAGGGGTGTGGTGATTTCATAATACTGAATTCATCAGCTTCTTATTCGCAGAATAGTCGTCAAAGCAACTATGCGCAGATATCACATCATTTTTGAGCATATCCTCAAAAGCAAATTTAAGCAATTTTACCTTTTCCAAAATCTAGTTCAACCCTTCCTTGTCGCCGTCGATCTCCTACTGGTCTCGTTTTTATGGAACTAGTTTTTTTATTACAAAAATTGTATACCGGATTTAAAAAAAAAATTAATACCAAATTTTGAGGTTGGTTGGAAGAAATTGTCAACTGGCAATAAACCCACCACTGTATTAGTATGTATACAAAGAGAAAATTAATAAATAACAATATAAAATCAGCAAAAGTTTGCCCACGTCACATGTTAGAAAATCTTCCATTAATAAATCTAAAAATTGATGTGTGTAGCGGTCCTTGTAGCTGAATCGAAAATCCATAGTTAACATTTCTCCATTGTGCCAATCATTCGCGCCACGTTTAGTTTATTACACGAGCGTTGATAAAATTTTAATAGAATTTCATCCAATCACCGACACCATATTACTGGAAGGGCTTCCTCCACGTGTAATGTATTTTACAATTGTCAGTGACACACCCATCATGTCCATTTTTAGTGGAGATAGATTTTTTTTACATAATGAAATGATTTTTTACGTAGTTCATCAAATATATTTTGAATGTCATGGTAGTACATGGAAGGTAACCTTCGTTTCTATAACAAATAATACATAAATCACGGTTTGTTTAAACGCAAATTAGATGCACAAGAGCACGATTATGTTAATACCATAATTATATTTACACTTACGATACAAAATACTACATTTTCATAAAATTATAATTGCTCTCACTAATATCATTGAAAGATTTGGCAGTTACTTCGTGGTGCAACATCTTAATTTAAAATGTGTTTTATTTTAACTTTGTAATACACATACAATATGAATTCAATCCACTTCACCAATTCTAGAATTCTTCCCGTTATTGGCCAAAAATATTACCACCTCCCCACCAGCGGCTCCCTGACTTGCCCGAATAGATTGATAAATCTTTTATTAAAGATAGTTATTAACTATACCTGATGATGAGAGGGACTGCTCCTCTCGAAACTATTGTAGTAATTAATAACTCACATTGCTTTCACTAAAGTTTATAACTTCTGTCCACTTCAATCAAGATGGATACGAACTTTCTTACGGGCGATTTTTACTTGTCATTTATATTACATGATCTACTTTCTGACAAGAAATTGGGTAATATTTAATTAATTGTCATATAAAACCTTGTAAATATAAGAAAGACCAGCAAATTTAAAATTTAAAAAACCATGGATGAACTCAAATTCGAAAATAAAGCGTATTTTCATTTTCACCAAAAAACAAATATAAACAAGGAATATTATAGCTTTAATTACATTAATTTAAATTTGTAATGTCAAGTCGAATGAAAGATATCAATCACCAAATAAGCCTGTATTAGAAAACGACACTAGGTACAGTAGCCGGCAAACATCTTGAAATTTTACGGCGTAGTGGGGGGAAGTTTGCGTATGTACCATTCCACCAACCAGACCCAAATTTTGTCTTCTGCGCATTCCCTCACTACGCCAAAAAATTTCAAGTAGTTTGCCGGCAACTGTAAGAACCTAATAAATGAGGTACTTAAATTTAATCTGTTGTAATGAAGTTGAAGATAGATGTGTATTTTTTTAGATATTGCTTGGACATCTATTTAAGCCCAACTGGTCTAGGCACTGCTGATATAAAATAATTGAAAAACAATGTATGTGGGCGCATTCTACCCCGATAGTCCCCATTTAAGGCGGCACGTTTATTGCAAATGCATATTTTGGCGTTTTTTGTAAAAAAAAAACGTAAAACTAACTTTTTAGAGAACAGGATTTAAAGAATAGTCGCTTAGTTTGGGTTGTGTTGATCAGATCCATCTCCGAGCACAAGAGGTCATTTCAAAGAGGTACAGCGATACATATTTATTTTTGAACTTGAACTATGCATTCTAAAAGTCTTCAAAGATTAATAAAAAAAAACAATTATAGTAATACTGTTTGTAAAATTAAATAAAGGAAAAAAAATGAAATAGGAAATAATAGTAAAAAAGATATACCCATATATAACGCGAGTGTAGACAGCATGCGGTATCAGAAATAGAAGACGGCATGAAAGACTTGGCTTAATACTTAGGTCGGAAGATATTTCTGTTAAGGTTTAATCAATTGAAGAGATTGCATGAGATAGTGTTTGAATGTGGATGAGGTGAGAGAGACGTGATGATTAGTTGAGTTGAGAAAATTTACGGATCCCATTCATAACACATCAGCCTTGATGATGGACTCACTAATGTGATTCGAAACATTGACCAGTAAGTTTGTATACACACGGCAGAAAATCCCATAAAACATTATCCTGAAGATGTTGATAACTTATTTGTCAAAAATAAAAAAAATATATCAAGAATTCTTTTTTTTTATTTATATGGGAAACGTGTATGGAAACCTTTACAGCGTGGTCCAGGGCTTATGAGTTAAGTGAGCTGCAACGTTTACAAATTCCACTGTAAGAACATTCACACAATATCAATTTTTGAAAATGGGTCTATGCTAGAAAAATCTATAATCCTTCCCAAGACATTGTATACATATATTACAACTAAAATTATAATTGAAATTACTGTCCAGTTACTGTAAGGCACTTATCCGACATTAGTATCGATTCCGAAGTAGCATTTTTATAAATGGTCTGTACTGTACACTCTTCGCACCGCCCCCTCCTGCCTCTCGCGCGGGGGCTATCATTATTGTTTTCTGTACAAAGTAAATCCTTAATGACCGCAGTAGGGAGGGCGGGTTCCGGCTCGTAACTTACTCGGAGCCAATTCTACAAGTAGCCACTGTGTGATTAGGGAAAAAGAGGTCCTCGCAAGAGACACGTATACATATTTACTTGTGTATATTTATATTTTATTATTTATTATCTATCATTTAAGAGTTTTTATAACATAATTTTAGCACTTCAGTTTAAACTTCCATGTTTTGAATTTTTCCTTTAGCAGGCTATCGAAGATTTTATATCTTTATACATCATACAATTTTGTCAGGTGTTTTTTTTTTCTTTGGTAGTCTTATGTTGTCGCTTCCTCTAAGGGATGTTCCGAATATGAATAATTTGGCATTGTATTCGCGCCTCTTCTCCCAGTGCTAAATTTTCAAAACAGATTGAACGACTTGTATAGTAGATTTCAAATAAGGATTCCATAAAAGATTCTTCTTCTTCTTTTCCATAATTGATCTGTTCTCTTGGGAAGTGGAGCACACTGTCCATTTTTGGTAATCTAACTGGCATGCGATGTACCATGGGTATATTATAGTCAAACACATGGGGAATATTTGTATCATCCATCCTTTCTACGAGGATTCTCCAGTACCGTCATGTCTTCCTGCTCCATCAAAGCTATATCCCAAAAAATATATAAAAATACAAGTATAAAAATATAAATATACAATATTTAAAGTGCGTATCTCCGTAACTTATCTTCCGGCGTATCTTCCTAAATTGTTGTTTGAACATTATTGATACATAATTTAAGCAGAAATCTACCTGTAAAATATTATGGACTAGCTCTGTTACATCCTGTAATAGTTATTTTTCTTCGTATTAAGTAATCTGACTGCAATTATAGTTTTTCCATTATTTTTAATATAAAACCACTCACACCATATTCACGTCTTCTTCTTTTACTGTTTGTTTCATGTCAGCGTTTGCAGAAGTTTGAAATCGCATTGTTAAAAATATCAAATATTAATAAATCACGTATTCCTAAAAGCAATACCCTTATATTATAAAATGGGAGCTTATGAAAAAGCCAATTTTTTAAATTTATTCTTAAACTACTATATAGATATGTGTATATACGAGTATGTGCTATAATAAATAATATACAATGTATCCACGTTTAAAACTATATATTATTTACAGAGCACATATTTATTAATTAATTAAGTTAAATAATACAGATCACACAAAGACGAGACTATTTATATGGGAAACGTGTATGGACGATTTCAAAGGGTGGCTTAGAGCATGTATGAGCTGGCTCAAGTGGTTAAGTTAAGTTTACACAATGTAACGTTCACTAATTCCACCGTAGGAACATCCAAACATAATCAAATTTTTACAAGTTGTAGGTATACATGTTCTAAATCAATTTCTTTCATGTATTTAAATGGACTATGCTAAAATTATCGATGGTCCTTCCCATGACTTCGTATGCATATATTTTTGAGCTGGTAATGATACCTCTATATATGTTAAGTTAAATTTTCAATGTACACATGTTCTCATCCTTTCTTTCGTCTTTCAATTTAATTATTATTATATCGTAATCAATAATTTTTTAAAGCTGAAGCAACAAAATTGTGATAGTTTGCGTTATTGGCTTATAGCTTCTTTTGAAAAAAAGATTGATACATCTCTATGTTATCGATAATGTTTGCTTTACTAAATTAATTAAAAGAATTTATCACTAATGAATCGACTGTCATCCATTATTACGTGACCTAGTTGAAGTACCACATGGGCGAACACAATCATTGTAGTTATTATCAATCATTAATGAGAGGGATCAGTGATGTTTGTTTTCGTGTCATCACAAATTTAACGGTCATTATTGGAAGGCATTATTATTCAATGTTTATATTGAACAAATGGTTTCGAATGAATAATAAATCAGACTTCAATATTACATAATACTTACTTACAAACAATTCACTGTGTTAAATATTAAAGAAAGATATTTTTTTTAACAATACTTTTATATGTATGTTCTCGGAACGTAATTGCTGGGTTCTGTCAAGCTCTGGATTTTTTAAATTAATTAAGATAATTTACAGACGACTCACAGAGACTAAGTTATTTTTATTTTTTTATAAATATTGTAGTTCTCAGAATATACATATTGAAATATTTTTAAAATATATAGTGGTCTATTAACGGAGTTAAAAAAAATATATATATATTTTTCTGACGAATTATAGTGTAGGTGTACATAAAATAATTTGGAAACATGTTATATATACAATTAAAACAATATTCCTTTATATTCAATTTATAGAGTAAAAAGATATTGGTATTATTATATACTACGTCTTGTAAATTCTAGATATCTCTAGCATAATTCATTGGAATATGTGAAGGAAACTGATTTGTTACATATATACATCAATCGAATATTTGATAATGTGTGGATGTTTTCGAGGTAGAATTGGTGAATGTTACGTTGTGTACAGTGCTCTTAAGTCAGCTTACACAGGTCGTAAGCCTTGGAGCACCCTATTAAGACTTCCTTACTTGTTTACTATGTAAAAAGTTTCGTCTCTGTGAGACTTAACATAACGTAAATTCACGATTTTTGATTATTATTTTGATTAAAACTACCTAAATTTTCATTATAAATCTGCCTTGAATACCTACAACGGTAGTAAAAATAGTGTATCTCTTGTTTTTCTTCTAAAATATGGTCTTCTTTGACCACAAATAAAAGATAGTTAAAGGTAAAATGGTCTTTGACCATAAAAATCAGAATTATTAATAGATTGTACATGATAAAATGAGCCGGAGTTTAATGGTCTAAAGATAGTTGTAACGGGGATATTAAGAGGAGAGAAGAGATAACAAATTTTATGTTTTCCGCACAATTTAATGATCGTGATGTTAATGCCAAATAAATCAATAATATTATAATTGATTCATCTGAATTGATTTAAACACCATATTCTATTCAGGATATATATTATAGATGTCTTTTAGAGACGAAGCCATATTTTTATTATATGGAAAAGTAGATATGCAAGTCTTTTTGAGTGTTAATAGGGCCGACGACCTATCGTACGTCTCACATTAGTTTAGATAAGTTAAGATCACTTTACACGATGTGACGTTCACCTAATATTCTTGAAATTGTATTTAATACAGTTGTAAGCCCTACGAATACCCAAAAAGACATCTATGTCTACTTTCCCATATAATAAATAAAAATGGCTTCGTCTCTACAAGACATCAACAAAATATATCTTAATTAATGAAGTCTTCTGGGGATAAAATCCGTATTGGGTTCTTGAAAAATTTAAACATATTCTATGACAAGACATTGGTTGACTTCAGTGCGTCCTGTATCACCAATCCAGATCTCGCCCATTCCTCCATCATAATAAAATATCCCGCTTCAGTGCAGCTCACAGCAATCACTTTGTCGTCTTTCCTTTCCAAGAAAGACAGCGAGCCGGCTGATTCTTCATGATCTGCCGAGCAAACGACGAAACAGCCGTACCTTACCCTGCAAAAAGACGCGAAGGGAAATAAAATAAGGCAAGGAGTCCTACTAGTCCTGCAGAGAAACGAAAAGCTAAACCAACCAGTTATTTATTTGAACCAATGTCGTAGTTGCACGATCGAAGCAGAGGTCCGCAAAGTTTTCTCGGGTCGAGCCTTCGTCAAAAAAACCAATGAGGGGATTCTACATACTCGAATCAAATAGATTTTTTCATTTGAATTCAAACATAATACACATTTCTACTTTTAAAAAAATATGCACAGTTTTTCAAAAGTAGAGTTATGTACCTAGAATACGTATCACATCAGTATTCTTACTAGGTATATTAAAAATTAACTAAATGCCTGTGCTATGAAAAATTGGACCAACTTTCAGATTTAGAATGAGTCTCGAACCCGCAACCAATGGATCGCTAGGTAAGTTTCGTGATTACCAGACTAAATAACTCATCTGTATACTGATGAATACATATATTCATAAGTAAATAATTTAAAATCTGTTTGAAACAGCAAAACCTACTGAATCAAAACCATCATGATATTTACACAGCTATGCTGTCTGGAATTTCTAGATCAACGCGACTATTTGTTTGAAACGTCATTTTCACCATCGACTGATGTTTTCAAAGTTGTACTTAATCAATAATAAAAAAACTAAGATAACACAGAATTCACTTTTTCCATTTTTTAGATTGTTAAATAATGAAGAAATATTATTTAAATGCATTGAGACCGATTTTAAATATTCATTTCGATTTTTTTTCTTTCTAAATCATAAATTCGTAATTCTTTAAGTTAATATACTATGATACAAAAATATTATGTATGTTAATTTGTTAATACACTACGACAAAAAAACATACATATATAGGTACGTTAAAAATTGTATGATTAATATAGGATAGTCTTCAATGCGATTAGTTAATTTTCTTTTAAATACCAGTGATACATATGGTAAATTTTAGTTACATTTAAGTGATGTAACTTATCGAACGAAACACTTAAGTTTAGGTATATTTATATTGTTGTCTGGCAAAAAAATCAACATTTTAAATTATTGTTAAAATAGGACGAAAAATGATACAAAATTACTTTGTACTCCGCGTGAATTTACATTATAGTTATGATGATGTATATTGTAAAAAAATAACCCATTTGAGATACTTGCTACATATAAGGATTAAATAAAAAATTATTACCACATTAAATATATATACAAGTGAAATTCAAGAAAATCGAAAATTTTTGTATATGTTAGTTACAATACCTTAAAAATAAGGAGTTGATATTTGACCACTTATATTGATAATCGCGCAAAACTGTTCAAAAATAATGTACTGGGGAATATATCCAACTCATTTTTCAAATAATTTTTATTATACTACGATATGGATAACAATGTAGTACCTTGTAATGATTAAGATTAAAGGAGATTAGATTTGGGTGGGCCATTTAAAAAAATCCACTTTAATCAGTTTTCAATTAGCAAAGCTAATGGATTCATAAGTTTCTTCTCTATGAAACTATTCGTATAGTTTTAGTTACAAATTATACAAGGCCTATTTAAAATTACGAAAAATCAATTAAATTAATGTAAAGAGAGGCGAAAATGAGAATTAGGTCCTTCTTGTTATCACAGTCTTTCATTATGAAACTTCTACTAATACATAAATTTTCACATAAAAAAATATTTTAACTTAAAAAATCTAAGTGACCACTCAAAATTTTGTCTTTTTTCATATTGATATAAATTTAATACTTTTTCTAAGAAATGCTTCAAAATTCTGCAGAGAAATGTCTTAGATGAAAGCGATATTTAGAACCAAAGAAGATGCAGCTTGAGAACAAGAAGAGCCGACTTAATAGCCTATTAATTTAGGCCAAAGAGTTGGAAGAGGGCAAGGAAGACGAAGATTAAATCATTATTTTGTTGAATCTTGATTACATTTTTTGTATTTGCATCTAAATATTTTCAGGAGCAATGTTATTAAAAGGAGAACACGGAGAAGTGTAAATATGGACTTTTTACTCCCTTTATATTAACTCGTGGCGTCTGCTTGCTTGACGAAAAAACTTTGGATCGATTTTTAACCCTTTTCCCGTGATCCAATCGAGCTGAAACTTTGCAAGAAGACTCGTGGTGACAATCAAGAAGATCTGTCAAAGTTTCGTTAAAAAAAATTAATAAATTTTTGGATTTTTCAAATTTTTAATGGTTTTTTCATACAACTTATAAAGTTGTATGAAAAAATTTCAACGCGTCTGAACCTGATTATAGTATAATTTTGGATTTTTGGAATTTTTTTATTACTCCCTTTCGTAGCGTCGCTCGACCGAAGCCCAACGCGTAGGTTAAGCGCCAAACCAGTTTCCACTAGAAAATGAGAAAGGGAGTATAATAAAAACTTGGTTTTTATGGGTTACTTTTTTTTTAAATTGACTATCCAAATATAAAATTTTCATTGGTAAATTTAATTTTTATGTAAGAACTCCTTAACTTAAGGAAGAAAGAAGAATGTAAGAAAATATTTGATTTTTTATACCATTTCAAGAACTCTGAATTTTCGGTCGACCGCGAGCCACAGGTTGGGCGCCGCCCCCAGGGCCCGGAGGACCCGGCGCGGGTAGCTGGCCTATTGTTTGGCGCCCATACAATGCAGGGCCCTGCCTTATTTATGTGACGCGTCGACAATAAGCCTCGATGATTGCCTTCAAATGTACGATTGTGCTAAAAATATATTGGGCAGTTGAAAAAATGTAAAATCGAAGGACTGGAGCTGGATTCAATCCGGACCGAACGCCCTCGGCAGAAACCATTCCCGGCAGAAACTATTTTATGAACTTTCATAGAATGTTGAGGTATCGCGATAAAATAATGCAATTTATAAGTAACGCCGGTGAGGTCTGTTTTGAGATGCGTGTATTGCATTGTATGCTGCAGGATATGGCAGACTTTTCGTTTTTGTTCTTCTTGTCGTCGGACATAAACGTCTATCTGAGTTTAATGATCATATTGGCGATCATAATCTTGCTAGTGGCAGCTCAAAGTAGTGGAATTGGATAATGGATTTTCCGAACGATTGTCATTAGTTCTCCAGCCAGGACGTCCTTCGTCTTCCAAGACCTCTTCTGCTTTGCAATTTTGCATGATGAGATTCAGGATCTGGTGTTTCTCTAGATTATAACCAGCGACAAAGTATCTACCGACGTGTGAGAAGTGTTTCATAGATATGAGATTAAGATTTTTCACGTGACTATCGCGTAATTTAGTGTGTCCAGTTGCTTTGTGATGAAAAAAAAAAATCTTATTTTTGAAGCCGTCTGTAAATATACATTTTACATCATACAAATTCGCTTCAGCATTATTTCAGTGAGTGTCCATGATTCCATTCTATATAAAAGTACAGAGAACACATAATATCGTATCATTCTCATTAGCAAATTTAAGCTTAAGGCACGGCTCCCTTATCTTATTTCTTCCCGAAAAATGTTTCCGTCAAATCTATCAAATAGTTAAGATTTATATACATAACAGACAGATAGGCAAATAGTTTTACAGGTTAAAGATATTTAAAATGTTACTCAATAAAAAATCTGTTCTTAATTCTCAAATAAGTACAGGGAATTAAATTTCTTTTTTTTCAACGATTTAACCCTCCTATACCATCGTCAAATAAAGTAACACGTTTACCAGCGCACGGTGTCTGGGACCGAACATTCTAAGGACTGTTAGATGTATATTTTTTTAGAAAAATTAAAATAATTGAAAAGAAATATTAAATACGAGTGTCCAAATTAATATAAACAACGTTTAACATTTTAACATTTTTAGTCACTTTCATATACCATAGAAGAAATACCACCGAAATACTTATGTCCTACAAAATGTAAAGTTGCATCGAGTCTTGCAGTACTTTTTGGAGCTTGTCATAGCCTTTTGATTATCCTTGCCAATGAAACGGTCACTATAAAATCTTTGAAGCTCTACATCGCTATCAGAGTCACCTTCTTGCTCAGCATAGTTTCTTTCTTTTTGTACTTCAACGTAATTCTTAAAATCACTGTCATTTTCGTCATCGTAATTTGAATCTGAATCATCCTCTTCCAAAATCATTCTTATTCTTCTAGTTTGAGGTTCCTGAGATATTCTGCCATATTTCTATGACCTCTCTGGCTAACGTTTCGTATCCCAATGCAGGGTCCATCACATGAGCTGTTATGTTGTGATAAATCAGCCAACAACACATCAGACATTCTTATTCGTTCTTCATCCATTTCGAGGTTATAATATTACCTATATATATATTAGGTAATCGTTATTTTATACCATATTAATGAAATTACGTAAATTATAGTAATAATTAAATACTCAAAATTGTTATACCTATACCCGCGTCAGTCTCTTACATCGATCGTGTCGTGTAGCGATATTTATTCAGCTAACAGTCAGTCCAAAGCGCTAGCAATTTCTGTTGAAAAAAAACGCAAATATAATCACTCGGTCTGATAGACCAACGCGCGGGTATAAGAAGGTTAACCGGTCAGCAGGCTCAGTTTCTGCAGTGAAATGCGTAAAAGAATTTAAAGCGATTAAATATAATTTTTAAAAAAATGAGTAAACAGCAAGCCGGACATCCTAGACTTAACTGATTTGATAGCGTATCATATTGATCCTGATCGAAGTACCTACATACTTGGTAGTCAGAGCAATAGCTCTGACTACCAAGTATGTAAGTACAATACAAATACAATACAATACAAAGGTAGGATACAACAGAGCAACAACATTAAAGATAATGTAATTTTTTTAACAACAAATAATTAAACTGATTCAAATGTGCAACGAAATCACATATTTGGAAACGAATTGAGTCATCCGATATTTTTTCCAGACCAATGTTTTATAGAAGTGAAGTGTTGTTGATGCTGAATAAAATTATTGATTGAAGTATTTAAGCCGTTCTGTGTTTTAAGTAAAAAACTAAATTCGTCTACATTTTATTGCCATATTTTTCTTCTTGTCAACAATGTGTCATACAAACTTTTGTCTTTTTATGTATCATCATCAATATCAGCCGTTTTCTATCTTCTGCTAAATGGTGGCATTGCCCGAGTGACTTCCACATTTCCCATCTGTTTATATTCGCTGCCTTTTATTTCTACAGAATTTGATGATTTCTGTCGGCCTCTTGATTCGCCTCAAGTATCACTTGATGATTTTATTCATCGTTCAGCGATCGATGAGGCCTTACTTTTGCAATTTAATTTTCCCGGTTCATTCAATTCGTATATCTACAAGGATACATTAATAATATAATGTATAATGAGGGCATTGTCTTTATGGTATAGAAAAAATCCAGGCTTACTTAGCAAACATGATCGAAATATGATAAAAAAAATAAAATTAAAAAAATAAAATATACCTACTTACAAAAATGAAAATGAAATTAATCAATTAGTTTTGTGAAAGAAAATGTTCAGGATAATTTTGTTTGTTATATGAGAGCCCTCGCACAAACAAATTGCTTTGCAGTTTAGTGTGTTTATTTATTTTCATGTGTAAATTATGAGAAATATATAAAACTGTCACATGGTGTTGGCAAATAAAAACACTGGAGATGCAAATGAAAATACTGGAGATTATTAGCGATTTATCAATTAATGATTAATTAATTATTAAATGCACAGAGTCATTTAAGACGAAATCAACATAACACTCTTCTTAAAATCACATTATTTCGTATATGAACATTTATTATCACTGAGTAGCACTATATTTGTCAACTGTAGAACATACCATCCAATTCTCACATGTATTAGTTGCATTTATTTATTTCGTCACTAATGTATGTATTCACCCGATTATTCCGCTCGATATCTGTCGCTTCGCAGTTTCTCGACTGGGCACACCTGGCCGTCGTTTGTGATGCACTTCGCTGTAAACGACTCAACTAAACGATGGCCGCGACACGGCTTCGCTTTTATAGCAAACATGTTGGCTTTCCGAACACTACACACGTTCGAAATTTGTTGTCGTCGCTTCCCGACTGTTCTAGAAGTTATGTTGCGGTTATGTTGCGAAAGTGGCAAGAGAGATGGGACGCGGCCACCCAGGGGAGATGGACTTACTCCTTTCTCCCTAGAGTTGCCGCATGCGACATGGGCAAGGAGGGTCCTCCGGAGCTTGACCACTATGCTATGCAGCTCATCGCGGGCCATGGTGAGTTTAGGAGCAAATTGTTTGATCTTGGACTCGCTGAGGACCCGTGGTGTGCTTGCGGGCGTGTGAGACAGACTCCGGGGCACATTCTTTGGGAGTGCTCGATGCTGAATGACGCGAGAGAGGAGATGCTAAGCGAGTTGGAAGGAGTGGGGCATCGTTCACCTAGGAACGATGACCTCATCAAAAAAGGTAATAATCTCAGACTCTTTCGAGCCTATGCCCGGACGTGGATGTCGCGCTGGGATCTGCTTCGTGGGTGAGCTATCTGCTATGACCGTGGATCCTGCGGGCGTCAAGAACTGAACTCCTATCCTTTTGTATGCGTCCCTCCCTGTTGGGAGTGTCGTTTAAATCCAAAAAACCCACATATCCACTGTCCCTTCCACCAGATCCTTCTCTCCAACTTCTTGTGTGACGGCTCCACTGTCGTATGCTTTGTGTATCACTACTCTGCTTCTTTTCTAACCTGTTTTTATATCTTAATTTTCTTTTCTTGGATAATTTATGATACTATTTTGTTGCTATTTTTGCTTATGAATTTAACCTGTTTTCTTCCTCGCTTATACTGTTTTATGTTACTATTTTGCTATCTTCTTTTTATTTTGATTTTGTATTTAACCTGATTTTATTTCTATTTTTCTTTGCTTTTGTTTTTCTACTTCTGATTTTTATGCCGCTGCACAAATCTATTTCTTTTATATGCTTTTAATTTTCTTGTATTTGTATTTGATTTAATAAAGAAAGTTCTTGGTGGAGGGGACAACGAATGGGTTTTTTGCTGCCAGAACCTTGCGGCGTTCGCCCTATACACGGGCGCCGCACGGGGATGGCTTTAAATAAGAAAAATGTCAACCTGGCGACGCAAGAGTAGGGCCGATATGGGAGCCGTCGGCTCATAGAACGGCCCTGGGAAAGTGGTGGGTCCCCATTCGTTGTTCTAGAAGTTCTTTAAATGTTGTAGCTAATTCCAGTGTGGTAGTGTGTTCCAGAATATAATGGAATATCCTAGAGGTTTTAATGTTATTTTCGTCATTGACATATTACGAGGGATTTTGTATGTAACCTCTTTTACCATTTCGGTACAATACTTTACATTTTCATTAATTAATGTTATTAAAATAGGTTCCACAACGATATCTAAAAATAATTTTATGTATACTAATATTACATACACATTTATTCTTGATCAATATCAGTTTAATGAAATTCAGTCTTAAATATGTTTCGCTTAAAATAATTTTGAAATAATATTAGAATGGCCGTCACCTTTTTACCGCCCTTTTGAAGATAATCTTTGCAGCTATTATCGGTATCTATGGTTCCAAGAAGAAAAAGATTGTTCTTTCATATTCATGCGATTGTGGTACCTATTCACTGCTCGCTCCACGGCTGTTACCCTTTGAGACAGTCAAATGCGAGATTTGATCTCATCTCATATACGCTTACACTCGCCCCGCGGTCGTGTTAGCCAGAATACACGACGGCCCATCAGCCATCACGTATAAGCAATGCTGTGTATACTCTGTTCAGTCGTTCAGTGTAATTTTCAAACATGAATGTTATAACTGCGGTACCGCTGAGAGTATCTCATTCAGTTAGATGCATCTTATCTCCGGTAAGAAAAGTAAAACACGAGTTAAAAGATTAACATGTATTGTACAGAGTATTTACAGTTGTTATCTCAATTAAATTCGGCAAAGAAGATCGCACGCCTGTGCGCGCGAGTATTTAAGTTGAAACCCATAACTTATTGAACAAAATGTATAGCTCATTGCTATAGTACTTACCATTTTCAAATACCATCAAAAAGATAAGCCTTCAAATTTTACTTTAAAAATCGTTACTCTTAGTCGTAGGTAAAAATAACTAACTAACTAACGGACGGTAAGTAGAGAGGATAAAATGCCATCTTCTTCCATCTCGGCATTCTAATTTTGCTTCGGCTCCATTCATACTGCTTCTCATGCATGTTCTACGATTGTTGCGGCTTTTAACAGGGCCATCCTCCAATACTGGTAGAATTTGATCATGCCAAGTCTTTCGCGGACGTCCTCTATTCCTGTTACCTTCAACACTTGCCCTATATATGTATGTCCTAGGACTAGAAACAGTAAATCAAAGAATAAAGTATAAAGTAATGGTGCAAATATTTAAAATAAAACACGGATTAGTACCCATATACTTTGATGAAGCTGAATAAGGATTTTCATTCTTATAATACAAGAGGAAGCGACAACATAAGACTACTGAAGAAAAAGAAAAACACCTCACAAAATTGTATGATGATACAAAACGTTGAATTATCATTACAGAAAGTTATATGGATTACGAAAAATTCATTCGTTTCAATACAAGTTAAATAAAAATGATAAAAACCCTGAAAAAATTCCGATTGGAATGTTTCCCAATTGGAATTCGAAGGTTTTTATTTTTTATTTGACTTGTATTGAAGGGAATGAATTTTTCGTGGTCGATATAAGTTACTGTAATGATATTCCAACATTTTAAAAAAAAGAAGTCAGAAATATTGAAAAAAAAATGCAAACTTTGATGTCGCATATCTCCATAACTACTAATATTAGGTCATGATAGCTTGAACATTTTCGAATCAAAATCAATGCAAAAATATAGCCCTGCGAGGCTATTAATGTTTTCCAAATACCCCTGTATAGATATAAATAAGTTTAGATAATATAAAAACAACTAGGTATCAAACAAAATAAATTTTCATCAGTTCGTTAAAATATATATGTCTCATGGAGTATTTATATGGGAATGCATGTATGGAAGTCTTTATTTGACTCCAAAGGACTTTCTAACTATTTTGGCTGGCGTGAGTGAAATTTATTTATATTAATTATTCTTTGATTTTTCATTGCGTTCTTAAAGCAACCGAATAAAATAATTGTGAAATTTTCATCTTTATATTTCCGTATGTATGATAAATTTGATAGTTTAAAACAGAAAAAGACAAAAGGCGGCCGAAGCGTTGGTAGAAAGAGGTTGTCTTGTTTAACCACAAAAAGTGGTTTTACAATATGCCGGTTATTTTGTACATCTTGCACAAGATCAGAAATCAGTATACTGCAATTTGGATATCTATGCTATGAGGTGACACATGACGTAAAAAAATATTTTGCATAATAAAATATCTAAATGTATCATATTTTTGCTAAAACGTAGTATATTATAACTTCCATTGCATTGTTCGCTCGTATAGCGAATGTATGACACGCCTGCCTTCGGACATTGCATTGTATTGCATATTGACATATCGGGCACCATGTTATTATTATGCATTGCATTGTGGTTATGTGGTAAAGCCAAAATTATGGGTGTAAGGATATACCAAGTGCGTACCTACCAATGACAGTGAGATGAAAAGGGGTTACCACTTTGAATGCGTCTGCCGTCCAAAACATTACAAATTTACCTAAAACCTTGTAGAGGATGTTTTATGATAAGTAATTTACAGTTTCTATAAGCCATAAATTTGAGTGAATAAGTCGAAAATATTAATTTATCACAAATAACTCCTGTGTGTTAGTGGTGTAAAATAGGTCTACTCTACATGTCATAGAAAATATGAAATGTCTACTTTATTTACGAAAACTAAAACGTCACATTTTTTGTAATCATCGAATAAGCATTTCCACACCAAAATAACTAAATTTAACTGTAACGAATATACGGATTTTTTAATTAAAAAATATTTAATTATTACTTTCCTATTTTCGGCCAGTGTGTAAAAGAGAGCAGAATATAGCACGTCGCAGTTAAATCGAGAAAGAAAGAGCACGACAATACCACACATTTCATGTAGGACAGAGATGGCGGTTGCTTGGGTTTCGGTGAAAGAGAAAACAATATCGAAAGAGCACAGTAGAGTCGCGTAACACGTGTTAGACAAAGACGGACTGCAGTCGCCGCGTCGTTGAATTTAATTGTGATGATACATCGGCGTGAGCGCGCGCAGATTCGATATGCCATTATTTTATGATAATTTACTAAAATAATGCATATATGTATGTTTACCTTACATAATTATATAAAGGGTCCTTTTAAAAGTCTTATCTGTATTGAAAAAAAAAATTTTTGCCACATATTAAAAACTATGTCGATTTTTAATCATGTAACACTGTGTTACACCACCGTTCCCGAAAGTATTTTTTAGCACAGTGTTTAAAGAGATAACTAACAAATTGCGTATAAATCACTTTATGTGGTATGTTAGTATTTTTTTAAATAATAATTATTACTCAACCACAATGTTAACGCTAAAAGCATATAAATATATATAAAACAGATTTATTATTTTTCTATAAAAAAATCAAGAAACTTATTTCGCATTAAAGAACTAAATTAAAAGATATATCGTCATCTCATGGACGTCTGAGTCCTTAAACAAAGAATGAAATCCATTGCTGAGTGGTATATTATACGTTTTAACTCCTTATTAATATTTTTTATTAGCTAGTGAAATCAATTCTTTTTAATTCTATTTTCTTGTCCATTTTTAGTGCATATAGCCAGTGCCTTATGTTTATTCATTAGTGTGCACCTTGTCTGTTACGCACTTGGCTCACTGATTCAGAGATGATGGACTGCCACATAATAATAATTATTATTGTTGTACTTAAATTATTATTATTTATTTAAATAACAAGAAAACACTAAAAAAAATCTCTATTTATTGAATTTTCAAAATGTTTCGGGGGTAATGGTCACCGCTTAAGATTACAACGTATACTTAAAATAAAAGTGTATAGACATTAGTAAAAACAAATTAAAAATATAACGATTTGGAAAAAGGTTTTATTTGCTTGTAAAACTTATTCTAATTTCCTAAATTTCTGATTTATCTAGAATATTTCATCATATTATTTTACTCCTGTTAAGAGACCACTAACCCCGAAATATGTTGAAAATTCAATAAATACCGGTTTAAGTAAAATGTTTTCTTCTTATTTACAAATAACCTATACAAAAAAGCTGGCTGAAATGACTCCGTATTTATATATATATATATATAGACCAGACAATAAATAAATAATATTTTTTACGAAAAGGTTACCATTTTTATCACAAGTCTGGCTAATCTGTACCTTAAAACCTTTCAGCTTGCTGTAATATCGTTATGACATTGCAAATATTTCCTCAGATTATTTGGCAAAGGTCATAAAACACTTGTGCAAATTTTTATCTTTTGAAGGACTTCTTGCACTGATATTTATCTTGCAGAGTAAATATTGTCGAGTTAAATAAGGATTTTTGAAGTGTTTACTCAAATGCACTATCTCTGAAGGCAAAAGGGTAAATATGTTTCATGTTGCTTCTCACGAAAATTTATATTTCGTATCAATAAATGGTACCGTGTAGGGTTTTGCGAAAAACGTATAAAAATATTGTTGTGAAAAAAAAGCCAAAGAAATTTTAATAAAATAATAATACACGTAGGTTTATTTTAAGATGTATTACAGATGTTTCACAGAGACGAAGCTATATTTTTATATGAGAAAGTAGATATGAAAGTTTTATTTGTAGGGTGTTCATAGGGCTAACTACCAATCGTTCGGCTGGCTTAAATGATCACTTTACATAATGTAACATTCACCATTTCCACCCATGATAGGTTAATTTTATTAAAAAAAATAAAAAATATCAACCTAATTCCAATATTCTGCAAAATCGAGTCAGTCCATAAAAAACTGCAACATGAAAAATTGACTACGTCACATATACATACATAGATTAATGTTATTATCAAGGAAGAACCCTGAGAATGTTTAATATTTGGATAAAAGTTTACCTATGAAAAAGATAACACAAAATAAAAACTAGGTTTGTATCTGTCCAAAAAACTTCAATTTTAATTTGCCAACAAACAAGACCTACTTGGTCAATTTTTCTAGTATTCAGTGTGCATATAGTATATTTGAGACTGTGATGGTCGACATAGAGATAGATTTAATAAATTTAGAAATCTTAAAATAATAATATTCAAAAAAGTCAAGTATGGAAATCAAAAATATATTTCTTCTGTTTGGAATTGTTTAAAAGTAAAAGCCTGATATATTTCTTCTTAAGATTCTATGTATTACAAGAGGCTAACAAAATATTGAATATTCAGCTATACAAGTAATATTTCTTAGATCTTTATTATACCATAGATATAATTCTGTGTTAAATTAATATCGTTTGCCAATCCTAATAGACTCGACCTTGTGAGTAGGTGCGAACGAGCCTTTATTATTTATGAATCGGAACAGCAAGTCTCGCGTGTAGCGGGTGCTTTACTGTTATTTTAACGAAACGGACCAATCACAGGCGCGCTTTGCCTTCGACGGGTTGAGCCGGAGGCGACCGTCCTGATGGCTGAATCCGGCCAATGGCGAGCGCCGGCGGTGAGGTCATCGCGCATAGGATGAGTCACTGCACTAGCGTGGATTTCAGAGGTATGGTGAAATCGTTACTATAAAAGGAGCGAACACGATATACTCAGCCCCTTCAGTTCGAGACCAGACTTGCGAGCGGGAGCGCTGCCCAACAGACTACCGACGGAGCCCCGAGTTCCAGATCATCAGTTGCGAGCAAAGGAGCTGCCAGCTTGAGAGAAAGCGGGTCTTGCAGCGGCGAAGTATAGAGATTCCACCATCCCGCAGCACCAGAAGGAGGATTCCGCCACAAAGAGTAACAGCTAAGGATCATATTCATATTATCTATTACGGTTAATTATTTTCACTATCGAAATGTATTTATTTTGGGAATATTTGAGTTCGGAATAATTATGTGTAATTAAATATCACGATTGCTTGTGTGATATTGGTTCAAATCGTACAAGAATTCCGTTCCAAACGGGTGTATTTTTATGCAAAGCGAATTTCATACCGTTTATGCTAAAATTTGAATACACGGATTTCTATATGAATTAATTAGTAGCATTATAATAATTACTGTATTGCATAAGTATTGCGCAATCCGGTCTTCAATTAACTCTTTATGATTTGAGTACCTCGGTACATCTAGCTTAACAAGTAGCTTCAGAATGACGAGTAAAGGACAGAATGGGGAAATCTAACTAAAGATTGGGGATATCTGGTTTGTGTTAGCCTAGCTGGCTGAGGGGTGGATGATTGCCGGCACTTGGGCGTGGAACCCGCACAAGCCCCTGCAGGGCCCCTTAAAGGCGGGGTCCTCCTTGTTGCTCGGGGTCGTCAATAAACCGACCACCTAACCTCATCTGGCGCAAACTACTTAAACCAACAAAAAGGTTCCCTATGTCTTTGGAAGGATTTCCATGCTTGAATGCTGTAAAACCTTGATAGAAAACGTTAACTTCTATTTCGTCCTCTGTAAGAAAGACAGGGCCAGAATAAATATAAAAATCATTCACTCATATGGAATAGCTGGGATATTATAAATATGTTACTAACACTCTAACATTTGACCAAAGTAAATGTTGCAAGATGCAGAATCGTGGGACGCCGCTCTGAAAAGGCATAATGAGATTGCACAATAATTTGTAACATCGCTGACTATGCCCGCAAAGGAGGCTAATGTCGTCATCAATTCGTACCAAAAGAGTACATGATTCTTCAAACACCGGCCTAAAAGAAAGGCGCCTCAAGACAACACACATCATCAGAAACTCGTACCAAAAGAGTACGGCCTTCTCAATTATAAGCCTAAAAGAAGGGCGTCACAGGATCACATCTCGTAAAGAAGAGATAGAGTCTCGGGATGCAGTAAGTTCCGGAGGAACAAGGGGGGCCATTTAGTCACTTAGGAAGTTGGTCACCGGGTTTAGGCGGGCGCGGAGCCTCAACCCCTCTCAGCAGAGATGCTGAGGGTTTAAAAAAACCAAAATTTAGCATTCAAAGAAACTATTATTTCATATAAACTCACGGGCTGTTGTAGAATCCTTTCGAACAAACCATCCCCGAGACCTTATCTACTTATTTATAAAGAAGTTTCGCTTCAAAAATGTCTTATTTCGTAGATAGCAAATATATGTATTATTTTCCCATGGAACTAATATGAACAGGTTCATGCACGTCTAGAACGAAACCATTCAAGGTAAGAATATGCTAATACAAAGTGGTTATAATTATTAATTTCAGTGTTATTTAATATGTGTGAATTTTTCCCTTTGCGCAGTTCGAACGATTTTACCGGTTTGTCTCAAATCGAAAATGTTTTATTTCTAATACATGAATTCTTTCTAGTGTACGTATTTTATTGTAACATAAATGTATAGATTATTAGGTTCGTTAGATGTTTATATTACGTAATATTATGCAATTGTTTCCACACTGCTCCTATAAAAGAATTTGAAGTTATTACGATACACAACGGGGTCCTTCATCCATTAGACGATTCATGTGCCAATTCAACGACGTATTACGAATAGTATATATTGTATTTATCGAGATTTAGTCGCATTTATTATTTCTAGTGAGGTTTTTAGTATTGGTTCCAGGCGCCATTATGAGGCGGAAATAGTTCATATTCATAGCCCGACTGCAATAGGTATTTTTGTCGCGTAAGAGGTAGCACTTTTAGGAATATAACTGTGTTTTATGTTTCGTCCCTGACGGACAGGATGGTATAGCTGTGGCTATTTAGGTAATATACTTAGTAAATGCAAAGGGCATTAGGTATTATCAATATAGTATGCGAACCCAAGATGTTAGAAATATTTTAGTTAATATTTTTAGTTAATATTGCATTCAAAAGCGCAATTTTCACAGAATAATTATTTCCAGTTAATAATATATATTTTAGTTAAATGTATAGTTAGCACAGGCAGAGTATTAATATTGTATAGAATACATTATTTATAATATTTCAAGAAGGTATAATATTTTATTCCGCGATCCTTTTATAGCTACAGCGTATCTGTCGACCTCAGCCGTTGCCACCCGAGCCATACAACTATTTTCACTAACATCATACGGCAAATGACTTTATTCATTGCAATGAAATTTATATTATTTAATATTATTTTCAGTTAATACGTATTTTTAGTTAATTTATCGTATAGAATAATTTCTGATAGTATAGAACATTATTTCATATGAAAAGTTGAATTTTAGTAGTAGTAATATTTCTGTATTGAATATTTAATTTTTAACAACTGTATCGCTACATCATATGGTTGAAGTCGACCGGTTGCATCCTGTCGCTCAATCGCGCGCGCTCACATATAAGAATAATGAAATATTTGATAATCCAATATATTGTATTTTGAACGCGACGGTTTGCTACTTACTAACCTTCATTATTTAGTAGGACCCACATTAGGGTCATCTTACATCGTTAGCCGTGAAAAGAATATGATTTACATTGATTTGCAATGGAATGATTTGTATTATAGATTTGCTTCGCCTTATATATTCAACACACACCCCATGGGATGTCTAACTCTGGTGCCGGACCAGGAGCTATACTAAATTATTATTAAATGTATCAAGGCCGCGATGCCCTACTATCTACCTGGGTCATCACAAGACAAAAATATATTTTCATTCTGATCTGTTAGCATTTATTTTAATAAAAATATGTATGTAAGAACATTTTAAATGATGTCAGCTAAATTCATTAACTCTTGATTTCGACATTTACTAATTTTCAGAAATAAATCCGATATATATCAACATCATCGAGATGATTGATATCCAGATGATTTAGTTCAGGTTATGTTGACGTATACCGTTGTCAGCGTTTAAATGCTGAAAAATAAACTTTTGGACCATATTTCAAGAAAAATCTGCGGATATTTGAATGACATGTAAAATTTCAAGAGACAATAATGGCTCAGAGGATACAAAAAAAAACTTTATAGAATGGCAATATGGCAAAAGTTGGTGACGTAGATAAGTAAGTGACTGAGGTCATTAAGCGCTGAGCAGAACGACTATAATTGAAGATAAATAATGTACATATTATAATATATATAGTAATATGTTTGTGTATACGTGGGATCATTTTCGAAGATTCCATAATCGGTTTCTGAGTACAGAAAATGACATTTGTTTCAACGTCCTGTCAAGATACCATCTTAAATCTTTAAAGATATAGTATTGATGTAGTGTTTAAGAAAATTTTGATTTTTTAAATCGAAATAGCTTTCCAAGTCATGGTTTGCGTGTGTTTTCTGGTTGTTACACGATTTGGGCTTTTTCATGAAGCAATATTCTTCCAAATGCGCCTGTTGGATATGTGCCGTCATCATAGTGGAATTTTTTCTATTCGTTGCACGTTTTCGTATGTATGGTATAGATGAACCAACTCCTGAAAAAACTCTTTAATATATAGCTCATCTAATTTCTTCAACACTAAATTCACTTCAAAACTAAATTCACTTCAATCACAAGATCTCTTCAATTTATAGGATTTCAAAACTCTTGAATGCTCACTGCTCACCTTTCTTTATAAAGCACTTTTTACGTGTCCTATTGCGTAATCTGAGGATATGCTGGATTTTTTAATTCCGTGGTCTGTTCGAAATTTAAAAATTCAAACAATGATTTTCCCAATAAATATTTTTTTGTAAAGACCTCGTATATGAGTGTTCATATCTTTAAGCTATATATTTTATTCTCTTTCTCTCTTCTTCTCTTAACAAACATTATTTCAAGTCTTTAATATTTAACATCGATTTTCTGTGCAAATTTTTATACATATATATTTTTTAAATAATTAATAAGAATACACAATTTGTTTTCACCACTTATTTGTTGAAAATACCAATATGCTTCGGGGCTTATGGTCAACACGTATACGTTGTATCCTGGTGAAAGCACCGTGGGTATGTTGTTATTTTCAACATATAAGTAATGAAAACAAAGTTAATTTTTATTAATTATATTAATAGTAGGTATCACCACAAAATCATTTTGCTCATATTGAAGAAGTTTTTTTTCATAATTTACTGAAATGTACTAATTGTTATTATTGTTGTATACACACAAAATAAACAAATACACTAGGTCCGTCCTTTCCTCCCTGCTTTTGTTCCCCCTTTTGTCTTTTATTCTTTGATTCTTTCTGTGTGTAATAATCTTTCGCTTTGTGTGTAATACATTGTAAATCAATTCTTCTACATAAGTAATTTATTTTGTGAAAACTTGAAAGACGAAATGTTTTTTATACCTGCTTTTGTGTAAACTGATTTTCATTTGTGCTCTTAGTTTCCCGTAGATAAATAAATAGTAGATTTGTCCATTCCAACTCTCATTCGAACTACGCCTTCGCAACTTCAGTTTCTTGCGACAAGAATACATATAACTATGTACAATATACATAGATACTAGATACTTATAATATACAATCATTAAATTTATATATAAATGGTTTTAACTTTAAATTATTATAGTATAAAATAATTTACTTGTACTCCACGGTGCACGGGCAAAAAAACAGTGTGTTAAAAAGGTACATGCACTAAAGAATGGAATATTGTTCGGCCTGAGACCGGGTTCAAGGCCTCGCTCTACACCGCGTGAACTCTATTTTTTATCAAGATTTAATATGACGCGTGTCAATTTTTTTTCTATCTCCGGGTAGATGCTGGGCACATTCAGAACAAGTATGTTGGTACCTCTTGTCAATTATTATGAATTTGGCAGTTGCAGTGAGGAATGAACTATTTTGTAGTCATGTTATAAATGCATTTTAGCGATGTTTATTCACGGTTTTTATTTCAAGTTAGGAGACATTCATCAACAGTATTTGAGGAAGTTAAGATATCTATTTCATTTTCATCAGAATTTATAATTTTTTTAGAAAATTATTTATAAAAAAAAGAAAATTATTTGTTTTAATCTACTTATATATTTATTGATTGCATCTACATGTTTCGAAAAAACCTTTCCATCATGTAGGTGTAATTAATAAATATATAAGTAGATGAAAACAAATAATAAAATTAACTTTTTAAAATGTCTATCTACAAAGTTACTCAAACAATTGAAAAAATAATTATTTATAACGTTTTATTTAGAAAAGTTATTATTGAAAATTCTTGTAGAATTAATGAAAATAATTAAGATTTCAAACATTGAAAACAGGCTTTCTTAAAACCAACTGAATAGATGAAATCAACAAATTTTGTGAAAAAACATGAAAGATACATATATGAGCAGTGTCGACGCTAGACCAAAAATACATATTTAAAGAATCAAAAATGTAACTAAAAATTAAAAAAAATAGACCTTTCTTCAAGTATTTTTTTATCAATCTTAGTTTCAAAAAAAATATTGATTATTTAGGTAGCAATGATTTGAGTAACTTGTTGGTCTTGTGGTTAGGACTCTCGTCTCGTGATCCTGAGGTCGCGGATTTGAATCTTACTCGAGACCAGCAAGTTAGTCCTATTTTCATAGCACAGGCGTTTAGCTTAGTTTGAAAATAGTAAGAATATTGATGTGACGTATTTCGTTTTTGCATCACTATTAAAAAAAAAAAGATACAAAACAAAACCACTGTCAATGGTATCGTCACGTAGCTATGATCCATTGAGAATCTTTGCTTCTCAATCAGTAGATTTCTACTTCCATCTACCATATGTGGAAGTCCTTCAGTTGTAAACACCAATATTTTCAATCAATATTATCCTCCCATCTCCTTCGAGATCTTCATTAGTCACATTCACTGTAATAATGCCTTGGAATCTCGGAGGAATATACACCATAATTAAATTCTATAAATATCCTAGTTAGAAAGTATCTTAAGTTCTTTGCTTCTTCTCATCTTCTTCAGCCTTCGTTTCTCCACAGCTGGATATTGAACTCGTCCATATTCTTCCACCTTTTCTTGCCATTTGCTTGTTGTAGCCATTTTTTGCCCCCACAGCGGCTACAAATATAGTCGGCCCATCTCTCCTTGAGGTCAAAACTCACCAACCCATCTGACAAGCGTGGTGTTTTAAGCCAAACCCCTACCAAATGAAATGAACCCAAATTATTAAGTGCTTTTGGTGTTAAAATAGTTCTTAGAATCTGAATCTTAAATCTTAAATCTGAATCTTAAATCTTAAATCTAAAACTGTTTGTATGTTTCCAAATATATTTATAGTATCTACTTGTCAAATGAAATTAAAAATAGATTTGGTAGCCATATATATTCACAAGGTCATATAGCAAGATCACCTCATTGCAAGGGGTCCAAATGAAATGTTTCATATTACCCTCTCTATTTTCTGGGGTCTGTCTGGTTAATTGGGCGATTTTTTACAAGAATGTGATAATTTAATTATTTATTTTTTATTGACACTTAAATTTAATTAAAAAATTATAATTAATATAATATATAAAATAAAAATGAATAAAAACTTAAATTAAATTTTAAGAAAATAAATGTCTGCTTCATTCCCATGAAGTTTTTCTGCCATTATGAAGATGCTATATTTTCTGTTGCATATATATCTGAGGCAGAAAAGAAAACCACGTGCTTATTAATAAATATAATATTTATAATTTTTAATTATATTCGTTTATTGAACAACTTATGAAAAAAAGTTGTCGAACTGCTCCTAATTTTACGGTTTTTTTCAGATTGAATATGCTTTAGTACAGATATTTAATTTATAAATAAATAAGTGACATAAAAAATACGAAAAGAAGATAATTATTTCATTTAATCGAACTTCATACGACATCCCTCAAAATCTTCGTGTGACCCACCTGAAACTAATAATGAAAGTTGTTTAGTTCTGCGGTATATAATTAATAAAGTACTCAGATTTCTAAATATGCACGTCTGTAATACTTACCTACTTCAACGAACCATATCAATATTAGCAAAAATAATATACTAATGATCCATTCAGGTATTCGTCGTAAACAACTACATACTTTCGTATAATACACAGTGACATTGCATTTAAGATCATGGAACCGTGAAAAGAAAATAAATGATTTTATGTCTTCTTGAGATTTTTGCACACATTACTAAATTGTCAAACGAAACACAGCATGCTACTTTGAGTACAACTCAACTGCATAGTCTCCCTGCCCCCTGCAATATACGCGAACTAAACAAATCATTGAAAAAATCCAATATAAAAATATTGATTGAATTATTTGTATGTATCTACTTATTTTATTTTATTAATTACACCTACATGTTTCGGAAAAACCTTTCCATCGTCAGGGTGTTTTATAACTATCAAAATGAATAATGTTTTTATAACAATTTCTTTTTGTTCTTTGTTTTTCTAAATTATTTTTAAATATTATTCCAAAGTTCTTGATTACTCGCAATTATTGGATTTTTTTTTAGAATTGGGCTAGTAGTTAAATTTAATTTATTATTTATAATATTTTGTTTAATATTACATATAATTTACATATAATTGATATTTAAGTTATTTACTAATTTCTAATGAATCTAAATTATTCAATTTCAGCCCAAAATTATTTATGTGTAAAATAGAATATCCTAAATTTTTATCAAAACCTTGATCACTTTCTAATAAATGATTTTCAAATTCAGAAAAACCATGATTATTCGGACAAAAAAAAATCCAATATAATTTATTGGTATCCATTAATTAAAAATTAAATCTACCCATTGAATCAACAAATTAAAATTCGTATCCGAAATAACAAAATATTTTAACTTTATCAGTTGAAATGGTTCTGATGGATTTGACATTCTTATAAAAAAATAGTAATTCTCGAATCAACAGCCACGTTCTTTATGTCGGCGTACGTCTTAATTACCGCATTCACTCACCGCTGCTCAGGCTGCATAGACTTGGCAAAGAATATACTGAAATTGAAGACATTTCATCACAGCATAACAAAATTTAAGTGGGACCTACGAAACATCTTAAGAGTTTAATCTCTTAAACAAAAGGTACTAATTATATATTTTTGTTTTAGTATTTTACTCTGATTGATTGATTGTTTGAATAAAAAAATTCCTTCATAAAACAGATTGGATAAATGTAAATTAAATTCAAGAGGTTATATAGACAGAGTTGATAAAAAATTTGATTAAAATGAACAATCATTTGCGTATGTACTTCCGATAAATATTTAAAATATTATTTTTCATTTAATGGATCTTCGCAACGTTGAAATAAATAAATGCGATTTAGGTATTAATTATCTACTTACGCTCGTACTAAAATGTCGCCGAGACTCAGATGCGAGGCAGACAATCTCCTCCTTATTTACTGAACCTAAATAATACCCGATGACAGCATTAGCCTCGCGTCTGAAAGCATTAATTACGTAATCTTCATTGTTTTTGCTCCGTACGAGCAACCCAGCAGATAATATCTCTTAATGCCCAGCTGACGACCAGGAACGGCCGCTGGATTTATTTCTCCGTATAAATGAGTGCAGTTCAATACACCAAGACTCGCCTCCATCATTTCACAGGACGACCCCTGTCCCACTCTTATTCATAACAATATTTTAAGGCCTTTTAATTATTAAATTACTAATTACTCTTTCTATTTGATTTTATTGTTATTGTTCTATGCTTTGAATTTATATTTTATGTTATGCCATGGATATCATTAAATATTAGGTCCTTACATATGAAATTGGCGTTTAGTATGGGAGGAACATAAAGCCGATTTTTTTTATTATAATATATTTATTTAATCAAAGTATGTACCATTGCTATCTATGCACTTTTGCCATCTTATAGGTAGTTCATCGATCCCTTTACTAAAAAAACCATTCGGACGGGAATCAATAAAATCTTTGAAGGCGGTTTGGACTGCCCCATCGGAGTTGAATTTTTTCCTTTGCAAAACGTTATCCAAATTTCGAAAAAAATGGTAATCTGTTGGGGCAAGGTCCGGAGAGTACGGTGGATGTCTTAGACATTCCAATTGAAGCTCCTCTAATTTGGTAGCCGTCTGTTGTGCAGTGTGTGGTCTAGCGTTATCATGAAGCAGCAGTGGCCTAGAGCGATTAACCAGCCTCGGTTGTTTAGCAGCTAGCTTTTCCATCATGGTTTGCAGTTGCTGACAATAGACATCTGCCGTAATCGTCTGGCCAGATTTAAGAAAGCTGTAGTGAACGACACCAGCACTAGTCCACCAAACGCTCACAAGTAACTTTTTTGGAGTCAATTTTCGCTTGGGGCATGGTTTGGCTGGTTCGGCAGGGTTCAGCCATTGCGATGAGCGCTTCCGATTATCGTACAGGATCCACTTTTCATCACAGGTAATGATTCGATTTAAAATCCCTTCATTATTGTGCCGGTTGAGTAATGCAACGCAGCAGTCAACGCGCGTTTGTTGATTTGCTTCACTCAATTCGTGAGGTACCCACCTTTCAAGCTTTTTCACCTTACCAATTTGCTTCACGTGGATTAAAACAGTTTTATCACTAACACCGCAGCCTGCAGCTAACTCGGATGTGGTTTGCGATGGATCCGCTTCCACAATAGCTTTCAATTCTTCATTATCAACTTTGGTCTCCGGCCGTCCACGGGGCTTGTTCTGCAGGTCGAAATTTCCAGAACGAAAACGTTGGAACCAAAAACGCACTGTGTTTTCTTTTGCGGCACCGTCGCCATACACATCATTAATCCTTCGAGCCGTTTCTGCAGCACTGGTGCCACGGTGGAACTCGTACTCGTAAATAACGCGATATTTCAAGTTTTTCATTTTGTAAACTGAGTGACGCAAAGAAAAAAACAATTGAGGAAAAAACAAATGAATTATAATTTTCAAAACACAAATACACGAGTAAATAGCTGTATAAATTTGGATTTGGAATTCCTAACCAAAGAGAAGATATTTGAGATCAAATTTGCCAGTACGGCAAAACGCCAATTTCATATGTAAGGACCTAATATATCAATATATTAAATTTATCAATGACATTGATATATTTAATACCAACATCTCAGCTCTTAAAAATCGTATTTAAACCGCTTATATTACTAGTTTCTATATCTTCACCGGATAACTGAAACCGACCATCATCATACACACACCACAGCCAAACTCTCATCACTCTTTGCACATACCTCCATATCTATATACATATACGTCGCACACAGAATACACACGCACTCCACTCAGCCACAATCCCATACACCTCACTCCACTTCCCCCTCTAACTCCCACTCCTATCCCTCTATTTAATATATGTTTTCTTTATTGCTTGACTTAATATTATTTTATACCGTGGATCTCTTTAATTGGTCTACCAACTAATACGTTATGTCATTGTGATAAATTGTACCGTTGAGATTCCTAAAAAAAAAATAACTAAAGATAAGAGAACGACACTCTGTCTGAGACTTATTATCTATATGTTTTTATAATCACTATAATCAGTCACATACTTTACACATTTTTCATAAAAATACTATACATCTTTCTTTCTGCCTGCCCCTGCGAAAAAGTTGATTGGTTAATTGTGAATCATCTATCATTCCTTGCCTTGTGATTGGTCCAGCTGCTTTATTTTACTGTTTAATTCTCTGGCGCCTCGAGTCTATAATGTGGGTTAGATATTAAAAATAAATGGCTGATGGGACAACATGTAAGGGATTTGAAGAGCGAACGATTCGGGCAATAAAAACCATCTAGCCATTCCCCACAATATACTCTAGAGAGCCGAGTTTAACTTGTAAACGCGTCTGATATCAAATCCGATTGCAAAATGTATGCATTTTACTAAAGCGATTCAGAGTATTTAATGAAAATATATGAAGACTAATTAATAAAACAAATATGGTGAGGTAAGCGTGTGATTTTGCGTTTTAATAATATGCCTACAGAATTTTCATTTATCGTATACCAACCAATTAATTATTTACTTACCTATTATTCATCTTCTATTTCTTCAGCTTTCATCTCTCCACTGCTGAACATAGGCGTCTTCCATACCCTTCCATCCTTTTCTGTTGTTTTCTTCTTGTAGCTTGTAGCCATTTCATGCCCCCACAGCGGCTATATCTTTGGGCCCATTTTTTTGGGTCTTCCGACGCCTCTTTTACCCTCCCAAGGGTCTCGACTTCAGAACTCTAGGAATTCACCTTGCAGCATGCCCTGCCCATTGTCATTTTAACTTCGCTACAGGTTTGAAGATATCCACCACTCTAGTTCTACGCCTAGTTTCATCATTTCTTATTATATTTCTTAGGTTTATATTCAGAGGCAAGATATTCAGGAGTGATAATAAATGCGAATTACAAAATTAGATAAAAAGTTCACCGAATATTTTAGAATTTTTTTTCAGAATTAAAAACAGGGCTCCAAATATATTCGTGTCTAGTGACATTGCTTATTAAATATTTTTTTAATTATTAGGAGTTTTTTATTTGCCTTCCATAGACACGATCCCGTGACAATATTTTAAATTTTAAAGTTTTAATTTACAATTATATTTTATAGTTTATTTTATTAGTTATGTATTTTTTTAATTGCATTACAGATTGTTCCATTTACAATGCAAGTTATAATTTTGAGTGATTTCCTATATGGAGGCGATCTCTGCTTGTTGCTTTCAATGCTATCATTAAAAACATCGACATGATCCCTCAGTTCATTTAGGAGTTGCGCACTATGGGTTATGGTGTGCTTATTCATTACATCCGTTCTGCCTTATTTAAGTTTTTATTTATTGATTATTGATTTATAATCTTAATGCCTGTTTCTACGTAATCATTCAGTAAATTAAAATTGATGTGATGTGTTTCATTTTTGGATACATTTACACTCTAGTAAAACTCATATGCGGTATATTTTTTCGAATTTTTGTGTTGACAGATTCGTAAAGATTAATTCCATTCTTCATTTCATCCGATTTTAACGTAAACGAAGTTTTCATGAAGTTATTATTATTGGCTTATTGATTTCTTGCCAGGCTCGGTCGTATTTATTTAAAACTAATGTAAAGTGGTTTGATATAAATGCGACTACTCTACAGGATCAACACAAAACATATTTGTCCTGTTGTTATTGGCACTTTAGTACTTTGCATCGCGCCCTCCATACTTCTTCTAAGTAAACGCACTCGGAACGGCTTTCAAGCAGACGCTCTGCCGAGTAATGGGAGCCATTAAAGTCCCACACATTCATCTCATTGGGCGAAGGACAATGACAAATAATTGTCGATTACTGCAAGATTGCCCTGGTCCACAACACTCCGAGGGAGGCTGTAAATCTCTCCGCAAACGACCGTGGCACAATGCGACCTGCTACAGAGCGTGATTGTTGGAGAAGCTAATAAGCGAGCACTAAACATCACAATTTTCCCAGTCAATAAGAACTCGGCATAAATTTAGCTATTATTCATGTTATTCTATTGTACAATTCCATTTACCGATGTGAAAGTTCAACCGCTTATTTGTATTACTTAAAATGTAAATAATGTTACCGAAACCTATCGCAACAACAGTAATTCAAGATTTATTCTCGTTACGATAGGTAAATATATAAAATATTGAATCGGCGGTATTCTGAATAACAATTTTGCTGTTTGGTGATTGTTACTCTAATATTAAAAAGTAGAGAAACGTTGGACATCTGTCAAATGTCAATATTTCTATAACTGTGACAAAAATAGTGGTTTTATTAACACTTTTTATAATAAAATTGCTAGAAAGGTATAAAACAAACTAATTCTCATCAATTTAAAAAATAATATCATTATTTTTGTTGTTTATTGTTTATCACTTGGTCTAGCGGTTTCAGTACCACTGTATCTTTGTCAGGACCGACGCATACTATTATTTACTTATTTTTATAAACAAATTAATTTTTCTACGGGAACGTGGCTATAGTTATGGTGGGAATAATGGACAAGTAGACACCAAAAAAGGGAATATATCGAATAATGGAATATTCATAAAATTTAACTGGTTATTAAATAAATTGCCTTTAGTGTTTAGGCATTTCTTTATTTCTAAGTTATCGAACCTAAGGCTTCTATTATTTACATAGAGAATCTCGATACATTTTTTTTTAAACGTGAAGCCTATTTCCAAAAGATGGTTCGCGAATTCAAAAAAGTTACTGTTGTTGAAACATCTTAAATGTTCCTTTACTCTTACATTATTGGCTTTAGTGTTCAGGCATTTCTTGATTTATAAAATTTCTTAGCGATCCAATCTCTCTATTATTTTTCATGGAGAATCTTGATACGTTTCTTTTTTAAACGTGTTGCCTGTTTTAGAAAGATGATTTGTGAATTCAGAGAAATTATTTTATTGCGACATCTTTAATATTGCTTTACTTTAACATTAAAATAACATGCAATTTTACCTATAAAAATGCCGGACGATTTCAATTCAGTTATTGTTCATAAATTAAGTAATTCGACAATTATTATTGAATTGTTCGTAAAAAAATATATTTTTTAAAAATATATTAACATCCCTCTAAGACCATCTTACCAGGGTCAATAATGACGTGTTGATAAAAATAAATGTAATATATACAGTATCTGGTGAATAAAATAAATCGCTTACCTGAATAAAGCGATCACCCTAAATTTTATTATTAATAAAATTAAAATAATGATTGTCTTTCACTGAAAACATATTTTGTTCGTCCCACTCTACCAGGCAATGCATGTAACCGAGAGACGACTTGTGGATATGTCACGATTTTTTATATGTAAGTGGTGGTTGTACACATCTGCATTATTCATGATAATTTACATGGTAACACGTGGAAAGGTCTGTCATACAAAAAGCAATAACCTGTTTCGTCGGTCAAAAATGAAACTCGTTTTCATTTCGCCTCAAAATAATTCATACAATTATTAACATTAAAGGCTTCATAATTCATGCCTTCAAATAAAATTCTATTCAGAAACAAAAAAAAAACAAAATTATTGAAATTATCAATACGTTTCATTCGTATTAATACTTTAATTCCTTCGTCAGAATAAATTATAATATTTGAAAACTCAAATAAAATTTAAAATTAACAAATTAAAGTTAAATTTATATTTACTTGAATTTTATGTGAATAAAACTATTCATTATCATTTTTATCAATAAAATACGATTTCAGAAGTTGTTAAATAAGCCATGAAAACCGCAAAATATATAAAATCACATGCACATAATATTGATTTTTATTATTTTTTCATCAGTAAAAAAAATTAAAACAGGAAATTGAATAAACATTAATTTGGGTTTTTAATGGTTTTATTGCCAATGAACATAAAAGGCATAAAAATGTTTATTTCGACAAGTTTTTTAATGTAAAATGGTTAATTATAAAATGCTTTATTCTGTAAAAATATATTAAAAGATTGGGCTAATTTAATAATTTGTAACTTTACAGCTGGTAAATAATTAATTTTAACAAAATTTGCTTAGAACTGTTTCCGATGGTTCGTTGATAAGATCAAATTTCCGTTTCAAAAACTTTCTTCATTTCGATGTACGAGTATTTATAATAATTTAATGCAATAATTTTTAAATTTTACAATAACTTGGAATTTAACTCTAAAGTTTCGCATATAAAAGAAATCACTAGACAGTTTATAAAATGGTTATTTAAAAATAATATGTATTTTTCATTTTTATAAATTTATTTATTAATACAGTAGATACATATATAATAAATTGATTCTATATTATAAAATTTTACAGACATTATACTCCCCATAATGAGCCAAAGCTCGAGTTTATGGGAGGAGTATTTACAAGCTAAATGAAAGTATAAAAGCAAAAACCATTTATATATAATATATGGTTCAGATATTTTAATTATTGTGATGACTATTTTATTAGTTTGGAGGTTAAGACACTCGCCAAGTGGTCGTTGGTTCGAGTCCGATACCAGGAAAACAGCAAGTTAGTCCTATTTTCATAGCACAAGCATAGCATAGTAATAATATCGATGTGATACACATCCCGTGTTCGCATCTCTATTTTTGTATAAAATAATGTATTTCTATTCTGCGACATGTCTTCGATCGCTACTTCAGCGGTTGCTTCGTCAAGTAGACATCTTTACGTGTCAACTTGTATCATGATAAGATAACCAGATGAAATTAAATTAAATGTGTGTAAGATGTCAAGTGAGTCAAGGAGTGATACAAGATAGGGATAAGTAGAGAAGAAAAGCAGAGGCCTATGTCCAATCCTGGAATATCCAAGCTTTGTAATGATGATGAAATCGCTACCTCACTTTTTCTTTGGAATTTCAATCTGTCACTACTTGATCAGCTTCAGATACTGAGTAGAAAAAAAAATATATTGTTCCCCATTAAATTTTATTTTATTTTTATTCGCAGTGATTCCGGTAATTGGTATAAAAGTAACATTTTCTTTGTTTACGTATTCCCAACGGCATGATCAATTTTAATATGACCCATAGAGACGAAGAAAAGAAAAAAGACGACGAAAACAGATCAATATACTAAACACGAAATTAAACATGGATCTTCATTTTTTGGACGCAACAGTTTTGTTTCTGATCTCATAATATTTTTTTAATTAGAGTCATATTATTTATTATTATGAATTGTTATTATCAATGATTATTATTTATTATTATTAAAGATTATGTAGTACTTTCAAATAATAATTTTTTTATAAAATAATATGTACCTAATACATTGGTATTTTATATGTACGAGTACACACAGACATTTTCGATACCTAATGTTGATGTGCACACATTGGATTTTTTTAAGGTTAGCTACGAGTATTGGATTGATGTGAATATAATTTACAATTTATTTAACTATTCTCCTACAATGCTTAAAATATATTATTATAATTTATTAAATTCATTATACATATTACATCTCACCTCACATTTTTTTACATTCAATAAATAACACAATTTTTATTTGTATGAAACACGCTTGTTTTCTGGAATTCTCGCGAATTTTGTTGAAGATTTCTCTGAGGAAACCTAGGCCGACGTTTCGACATGGTAGTATGAGCCATTGTTAAGGCTTTTCTTTTATATATAATTATGAATATTTGCAATTAAATTATTAATAATGTACGTTTATAATTAATAATTCTTTAATATAATAAAGAAAAATGTAGGTACATATAATAACGTGTATTTTCATGTACATTATATGCTTATTGCCCATTACATCTTATTGATTCGGTACCCTTCATGATTGTAAAGCACACAAGCACATATATACTTTAAGACATATTCGACAAATAAAGTGATAGATATTAAATATGCATTGTGAGATCGTTCATAATATTAATTAAAATTGATAAAAAATATTAAAATTAGAAAGTCGTACCAAATGAACATAGATTAGAAACTGAGATTCTTAAAAAATATAATATATTCACGAAACAATCCTCATTACTTTACCGTCTCTCAAATGCAGAAAATAAATCAGAGAGCATTTATTTCATAAAATAAGGTGAGTGGTCTACTATGAAGAAGAATCATTTTATATCATACACGTATACATAAATGTATAATATACGCAAGTATCTTGATAGAGTTGGGTATTTGTATGTACAAGCATTTAAATAATGTCGGAACATGAATCGCCCACACTAAGAATATAAGTATCTATACCAACTAGTACCTACCTACTTACATTACAGAAATAATGAACTTCTTGGAACTACATGAGCAGATACGCAAAAAAAAATTTTTAATTTATTTCTTTGGAATTGTAAAAAAATTATCTTTATTTTGAAAATCAATTAATAGAAAACCATTTTATTTTTTTTAATTGGCTTTATCTGCATAAATCTTAGGCTAAATATAATAAAATATTAATATAAAAATGATCGCATTTTTCGGTGGGGGGGTAGCGTTTCGTGTTGCCTGAGCTATTGCGGATTGCATGATGTTGTAATTCCAGCATGTTACGGACGTTACGGACAGACAAACAGACAAAATTGTTATATTTAAACATGATGTAATTTGAAATTTAGACCCACGAATTCGAATTCTACGTTGTTATTTCTACTTCTGTTTGTGGTCTGAATATGGACACTGATACAATCCACATATAATAATAATAATAATAATAATAATAATAATAATAATAATAATAAAATACATCTTGAACAGTACGAAAACATATGAAAGAGGCGAAGATCCAAGGGAGACGAGGTGCAAGAAAAAACGCATCTCCTGGTAATCTAGAGTGACTAGTGAGATTAATAATACTTTGAAGAAGATGATGAATTCGTATATAGGTAGGTACCTATTCATCGGTGACTAAATTGAATAGAACTGGCAACTCTTTTTTATGACATTTACGACATTTTTTCAATTTCAATTATTATTTGTACAATTTAACTAATAATTAGCTATAATCCGTCCAAAATGACGTACTTTTATTTATATATTTCTGCCGCCAGTTAAGACTGTGAGAACAGCACTGTCAAGAGTAGTTTAGCATTTTAATAATATAAGTGATGGACATTATTAATTATTACTCAGAAAATTACATGTTTTTTGCTTCTTATACCTCATTATTATTTGAACCTTCTGCTAACACTAGTGGCGGACATTGTTACGTATAGAATTGAACTTTTATTTTGTATCTTATTTTATACTGTTAGCGTTAGTGACGGAGATTTTACATAGAGAATTATAAATTTTGATAAATGATTTAAAAAAAATCTAATTCAGAGTACAGGTATTATTAAAAAAAAATGTCATTGTTTTCATTTTATTTGTAACAATTTGAAATCATACTTATTTTGAAAACGGAATGAGATCAGATAATATTAGATATGATGTTGCGGACAGATGGACGGACATTCGAAATTATTATTACTGGGGATACGTTCTATTGATAACTAATTCCAATTATAATAATTTCGTTGTCTGTCTGTCCGTCCGTCCATCCGTCCATCTGTCTGTCTGTCCCCGTAACTTCGTGTAACGTTTGTAACTTCTTTATAGTAAAATATGTATTTTTAATTATTTTTTCCTTTTTTTATATAAATAAATAAATACTTATTCCTTAGGAACCGACATGTAAAAGTGCAGTCTTTTTAACGGGATACAGTTAGTACTTATTATAAAAGATTTATATTAAACAAGCTAATCGGCATTAGTGTGACTAATGTGATTATCATATAATATTGATATATTATATTACTATACAACATACGTTTATGTAATGGTGGCAAGTGTGGGTAATTTGACAGATCGCGAGGTTTCGCATGAGCTCATTTTGCTGTATTTTAATTTATTTCAACTACAAATCAGTTACCGACTGAATAGTCGGTAACTGATTTGTAGTTGAAGTCGTCATCAATAACCAATGAATGGGGTTAATGGTGTCGACATCTTCGGTTCAGCCGAGAGATAAAAGGGGTGTCAACGGATTGACACATGTCAGATTTCCACGGTCGCTATTTTTTTATATTTTTATTTATATTTTTTTATTTATTAGAGACACAGGATAATGGGTACATGATACTCAGATAATAAACATTATAGTGAAGACTATGCCCATTATCCCAATTACAAGTGTCTTCGGCACGCTCTAGTAACATGTATTTTTGTAATTAATTATATTTTACATGTACATTTATGTATATTATATATTTGTGTTTGAGTGTAGTGCGATTAGTATTTAATGGATCTATAGGTTCATATCGTCGTTTAGAAAATGGATGTTGTGTATGAGTGAGTTTTTGAACGAAGATAACGTGTCTGCAAGAATATCAGCATCAATGTTAGGGTCAGCACAATACAAATTATATGTGCGACACAACCTTGTAATGGGAGAAAAGTAACCGACATTATTAGTGTGCTGACTTATTCTGAAGAACTCCGGGTTTCTTATACGGGGTTTAACATGCAAATTTATATCAGATAGACAGAGAGAATCAATAGCTCCGCTGAGAATCTTGTGTAGCACAATGAGATCGGATATTTTTCGTCGGGACTCAAGTTTGTGCATCTTGAAAAAGGCAAGTCGATCTTCGTAGCTGTGAAGGTTATTGTGTTGACCAGCTTTGTATGACAAAATACGTAGAAACTTTTTCTGCACTCTCTCGATTCTCGTAATATGTGTTGTGTAATAAGGTGATCAAATAACTGACGAATATTCCAATATACTTCGCTATTGTTGTTAATACTTGCTTTAGACAAATAAAGGGAGTGATTCTTTGAGACTTAAAGAAGTATTATTTCAATTATACTCGTAAGGCTAAGATAAAACAGTTTATATTATTAAATCATAAGAAAAAATGGTATATGATAATATTTTTACTCAAAAATTAATAAATTAATGATGGTATGTTTTTACTTTTATTCAAGTCGTGGAATGATTAATCAAGGTCGAAGCAATCCAGAAAATTTTTGTTAAAGATTTTTCATAAGGAGATTGAAATAAATATAAAGATCTAAATGAAATCAGAGAAAAATTCTGCTATAAATATCTTCATAATTTCAGTATCACCTTGAATAATAAATAATTCTTAGGACCCAGTAAATCGTATTTATGTGCTAGATATACACACACACGTATAATTCATTATGCAAATATATATTTTTCAAATTAAATGCTATAATTTTATCTACAATGATCGCATCGTACGTTCGTACGATGGCTAATAGCTGATGGAATCACTATGATCATAAAATCACGCTATTTTACTCCGAGTTATTTGTATGAAAAACAAGTTTGTACTTTGGAATTGTATTCGTTAATTGTACGGTGTATACAAATGTTCCAAATTAGAATTTAAACGCAATATAGAATCTAGTTTATGGAAGCTGCTAACAGCCGGATTTAAATATACATTTTCTCCTTGAGGGACCAGATACGGCGTGCAAGAGACCTTGCTTTATCAATTTGGGTAAACGGACCTTTGGCGTTTTACCAGCGCGAGATAAGAAAAATGTGAAGAAAAATATATTGATATAATTTATGCATTCTCCGTATTTGTTTTAGTGTAAATAACGAGTTATATTTAAAATCCTTTTATTGCACGAACTTAGAGATTTAAAATTTATTGGTCTGCATAGTTCAGACTGCCGTTAAATTAGAATTGTGTTATTTTTACTCCCTTTATATTAACTCGTGGCGTCTGCTTGCTTGCCGGCTTGCCGTCAACAAAAACAAAAACGTGCTTGACGAAAAAATTTTGGATCGATTTTTGACCCTTTTTCCGTGATCCAATCGAGCTGAAACTTTGCAAGCAGACTCGTGGCGACGATCAAGATCTATCAAATTTTCGTAAAAAATTATAGCATAATTTTTGATTTTTAGAAATTTTAATGGTTTTTTCAAATTGGAATCATTCCAAAAGTTTGATTACCAACGGCGGCCCGATAACGTCACGGAATATTTAAAATTTGAATAACTTCGTCAGTAGGTATAACAGGTACTTCACTATGAATTTCGGAAATTTATGACAATTGGTTCACAGATGACAGCACACTTCGGTTTTTTGGGAAGAAATAAAATAATAAAGAGATATTTTTAGAGGTTTTTGACATAGGTATTTGTATAGACATGTTTCATTTTCAGTCAATCAATTATTACATGATGGTAAACTTAACTTACAAAGAAAGGGAGTAAAATAAAAACTTGGTTTTTATGGGTTAGTTTTTTATTTAAAATTTGTTAAATGTATTCTCGTGCATATTCTCGATTTTTTTATTTTTTTTATTTTAAACACCCAATGAATGTTGGGTTTCGTACCTCATACTTTTTAATTAAATTGAAATAAACTTTTCTACGGCATTGAATTGAAAATTGCATTTCTGTATTACAATTTGCTGTTGCATTAACATTTATGAAGAATTGATTCCAATATTTTTATTTACACAAATAAAGTATTGTTTAATTAACTTCTCTCGAGAGAAGCTATAACGCTTGCAAGTATTCTGTCCCCATAGCAGAAATGCAGTCAGATGCTCAAGTGGTTTAGTAGAAATTCGATTATTTTTTATAACGAACCAGGATGTTTTTGTGTACCTAATTTGTCTTCATATACCTACTATTAATTTATATAAATAAAAATGTATATTTTCGATAGTCCAAAATCATAAATCTCTTAAGTTCTTTTTACACAACGTTGCATTCGAATTCGCACAAATTATTTGAAAAAAAAGGCGCAGGTACCTACTCTGTCAATATTGATAAATATATATTTTTTAAATAGAGATGCGTGTCACGTCAATATTCTTACTATTTTGGAACTAAGCTAAGCACTTGTGCTATGAAAATAGGAATAACTTGCTGGTCTAGAGTGAGGTTCAAACCCGCGACCTTTGTATCACGAGGCGAGAGACCTAACCACAAGATCAACATTTTTCTAATTCAAATTTTTTGATAACATTCGATCGTCTTTGCTTAAATAAAACGTTTGAACCGATGAGAAAGTGCAGCCAATCGTATCCCGATATCTATACCTATAAAAATCAATGTTTGTTTGTCTGTCTTTCTGTCTGTCTATCTGTTCTCTATACAAATCTACACCGTTTGTCCGATTCGACTTAAATTTTGCATACTTATGCTTAAGGCCATTTCCCCTCTCCCATTCTATCCTTCCCCCCCCTGATATATTTTCAATGTAAATCTGTACCGTTCGACCGATCAGACTCAAAATTTGAAAACCTATACTTTAGGAATCGGGCGGGTAACAAAGGCGACATTTCCCTCCTCCACTTTTACCCCTTCCCTTCCCCTGTTATATTTTCTGTACAAATCTACACCTTATGACCGATCTGACCCAGATTTTGCATACTTATTTTTATAAGATTACTTATTCCCCCTTCCTTCTTACCCCACCCCCCACACCTGATATATTTTTTGTACAAATCTACAATATTTACCGATCTGATCCAAATTTTGCATTCTTATTCTTTAGGTCACGGCGGAATACATAGGTCACAATTCCTTCCCGGACATCTCATCCATTCCAGCCTAGATTAAAGGGATCCTTTTTTAATTATTACACACTGCGAAAAAATAAAACCTTAACACGAGCAACGCCGGATATGAATAGCTATCAATGTATAAAAATGTAAATATATGTTTTGCCTGCCATTCAAACACCAACATTACTTTTTTATTTTATTTATTTATCTTGAACTTATTACGTGTCAGTTAGAAAAAGAGCCTTAGGAAAAGAAGATTAGGAAGAACCTGTACCGAGAAGAGCAGCTTTTAATATAGTGAGAACAAAATATTTTAAATATGAAACATTATATCTGCCTGCTATAAGGGGTGTTCCAGAGATAGCAGCAGAAACTTGGCCGGTAGATTCCTGCCTATGTTTTGAGTGTAAAATGTTCAAGCAACTATGACCTAATAATAATAGTTTTTATTTCAATATTTTTGACTTATTTTTTGAAAAAAGTTCAACTATATAATTCAGTAACTTATATCGAGTATGAAAAATTCATTTTCTTCAATGCAACTATAATAAAATGATAAAATTCTTGTAAAAAAACTTTTTTAAGTTTTTGCAAGGTTTGTACAATTTTATTCGATTTGTATTAAAGCGAATGAATTTTTCACAATCAAAATAAGTTACTGTAATGATAGTACAACTTTTTGCAAAAAACAAGTCAGAAATATTGGAAAAAAATGCATACTTTGATATTGCATATCTCCATAACTATTGATATAAGGTCATGGTTGTTTGAACATTTTAGACTCATAACGCAGGCAGGAATCCACCGGCCAAGTTTCTGCTGCTAGCTCTGGTACACCCTTTATAACGGTAAAATAAATCAATTAATTGTAGATATGTAAATAAAATGTGGATGTTAAAAAAGTAACCCATAAAAACCAAGTTTTTACAATACATCCTTTCTCATTTTCGGATTTCGCGTCTACCATATGCGTTGAAATATCCAAATGAAAAAAAGCATTACAAATTTGAAAAATTAAAAATTATACTATAATTATTATTTTTTTTCAACGAAAATTTGACAGATCTTTTTGATCGTCGCTATGAGTCTGCTTGCAAAGTTTCAGCTCGACTGGATCACGGAAAAAGGGTTAAAAATCGATCCAAAGTTTTTTTGACGGCAAGCCGGCAAGCAAGCAAGCAGACGCCACGAGTTAATATAAAGGGAGTAAAAATAGTATATATTATTGAATAAAAGAGCAACAGTGAAAACTGATGGATGTTGTACAGTAAAAATTATTCTTCAAACAGATAAGGGAGCTATGGGCCCTGGACCGTATTGAAGGAAGGTAATGAAAAATGTTGGCATATAATCGAATACGGGAAAAGTGGGGTACACGGCACATCATATTTAAATTGCGACCAGATAAAAGTATCGTTTGATATCAAGCGATAGCCGTTCGGTTCAACGTACTGCTGACATTGCGGAGTTCCCGCGAGTCTATGCGCGGTGAGGACTGCCGTATTTTTGTTTATCTTGCGCTAATGCTTCTCAGAAACGCACACGTACCGGGCTGCTGAATTTATTTGCATCACTCTAAGTTGGCTCGTTTTTTATGCAGTAAAGTCAATATTTGCTCGTGCAATAATACTTGCATTCGCGAACGGAGTGTTATCTAAAAAAATCTTAATTCATATCTGATATAAGAAGTAGTAATAATTTAGTAATATTATTGATATTTTTTACATACGTCTTTATTAAAAATTTTATTGCTAATTAATTAATATTGCTTCACGGTAAAAATGTACACTAATACAGTATATTGTTAGTATACATGAATAGGCGCTCGGCGCGCTGTCGTGTTGAGAACACAATTACCAAATACTGTCTACCTTGCTAAAGCGCATTTATAGCAACCAGTGCGATACAGACAACCCATTGACTCGCTTTCTATAGAGCAAATTTGATAATTGCTTCTGCATTCGTGAAAATAGTTTTATATAAAAAAAATTACTTCATATGTTATATTAAAATAATTAATAATTAAGCAACATCGTGCTATTTTTTTTTAATATGCATCTACTTCATATAATTTAAAGACAACATTTAATAATTTGTATTATTATCTTACAAGATTTAATTCTCAGTTTTACCATTTATTCTACTGAAAAAAATGTGTTTGTAAGAATGAAAAAGCCGAAAAAAATCACCACAATTTGTGTTTATTTATAAGTAGATTTCATAGTCATTTGAATATTTGAAAGTTTCATATTTTGTGATTGATGTGACGTTGTGAGCTAAAAATAGATGAGTTGACCTAGAAATTCTAGGTAAAGAGCTGCGGAAATATCTTTTTTGAAAGTCACCTCCTCAAATCAGGAAACATCGTTTTGCGGAAATTTCTGTATTCGAGGTTATTGTAGCATAATTTAAAGATGTAACTGTTTACTGCAATGATACTAGCAAACGTTTTATATTTTAACGAAATTTGATCCCTCACTTAAGAGTAAGAAAATAAGTGATAGGCAAAATAATATTTCCCAGATAGAGAGGTTTGAACGATATACAAAACCAGACATCCTGAGGAAAGTGAAAGCAAGAAGGCTGCTAGAAGAAATAGTCGGGGCGTAGAGCGGATGAGTCCCACACATGCACAAAGTCCTCATACATTTGACATCACAATCGAGAACGAAGGGAAGATCTAAACGGAGATAGGCAGATATAAGAAGACTCCATTTTCATAACAATATTTATTTTCATTTGTCGATTATCTTAAATTTACTCTAACCTTAGGATGTTTCATTTAAAAAAAAAAAAAACATTTTGCTTGAAACTCACGTCAGCGTACTTAATAGGTATTTATGTATCATAAATAAATAAATGTATCTTAGATAAGAATATACGAAGGCGAGATTAAGTCAAGGTGCGACGATACCAACTTGACCTAATCCCAAAGTCACTAAATAGGTCATTTATTTAATCTGATTATAACGCCTCAACTCAATTTAGAAGGTGTTTTGAATAATAAAGAGTATGATAAAACAAGCTTATTACTTCCTTTATATTTTAACTCGAGGTCGATCTTTTAACCATTTTCCCGTGATCCAATAGAGCTGAAACTTTGCAAGCAGACTCGTGCCGGCGATCAAAGACATCTATTAAATTTTCGTTAAAAAAATCAATAATTATAGTATAATTTTGGATTTTTAAAATTTTTAATGGTTTTTTCATACAATTTGTGTGAAGAGGTTCCGACGCATCTGGTAGACGCGAAAACTGATAAAATAATAATTTTGGATTTTTCGAAATTTTTTATCCCTTTCGTAGCGTTGCAACCCAACGAGCCCAAAAATGAGAAAGGAAGTATAATAAAAACTTGGTTTTTATTGGTTACTTTTTTTTATAAGATAAATCAATTTCTATTTAACAAAATGCAAAAATAGCTTGAATTATTAACTATATTTTTATAGGTTTGCTCTGAGAACACATTATTGAATTAAGATGAATTGTAGAAGTCTCACAGAGATTAAGTAACTTATATGAGAAACGTGTATGGCCCGGGGCTTACAACCTGTATGAGCTGGATCAAGTATCAAATATACGGAATTTTCCCAGAATTCAACAAATACAGAATTTTTAAAAATTTGATGTGCGGATGTTCTTACGTTGGAATTGGCGAATTGGTTGCATTGTGTACAGCGCTCACCTTAGCCAGCTCAAACAGGTCGTTAACCCTGGGCCATCGTTTAAAAGACTTTCATACACGATTCTCATATAAATAGCTTCGTCTCTATGAGACTTCTATAATTCATCTTATTTATATTTTAACTTTATCATTTGGGTTCGATATAAGTAACAACTTTCTGTCCTATAGTTTAAGTGACTAAAACTTAATCGGGTTAAACATATCTCCTTCATGAAAAATACTTATTTTAGATCAAACTTACATAAAAAATACAGTAAAACTCGTGGTTTTATGGTAGTAATCGGCTTACGATAGCCCAATGGGCACCAACACCAAAAAGACTTCCATACCTAGGTATTTTCACGTATAAAAAAAAGTTTTTTTCTCTATGAGACATCTATAATAAATCTTGATTAATGATTTCCCCCCGGGGATAAAGACCAGTATTGTGTTCTCGAAATATTTGAACACACTCAAAATATTCCGAATATAATTATTTCAATGAAATTTAACTTAGTTATTAATTATTTCTGATGAGAGGGACTGCTCCTCTCGAAACTATATAATTGATAAATAACTCAAATATTGTGTTTGTAGTACAAAGTACCGAGTAGTGCTGCAGACAAGACAGCTTGAGTATTTCGGACATATGAGAGGACAAAAATTAGTCTTAATCTTAAACAACTCATTATCCAGGGGAAAATAAGTTATAAAAAAAACTAACCATTAAAAATAAAGTTTTTATTTTACTCCATTTCTTTGTAAATTAAGTTTACCATCATGTAATTTAATAATTGATTGACTCTAAATGAAACATGTCTAGACAAATATCTATGTCAGAAATCTCCAAGAATATCTCTTTATTATTTTTTCCCTTTTTATTTTTTCCCTATATTTCTTCCCAAAAAATCGAAAAGTACTGTCATCTGTGAACCAATAAATTTTCGTAATTTATAGTGAAGTACCTATTATACCTACCGACGGAGTTATTCAAATTTTAAATATTCCGTGACGTTATCGGGCCGCCGTTGGTAGTAATCAAACTTTTGTAATGATTCCAATTTGAAAAAAACATTAAAATTTCTAAAAATCCAAAATTATACTATAATTATTATTTTTTTTAACGAAAATTTGAAAGATCTTCTTGATCGTCGCCACGAGTCTGCATGCAAAGTTTCAGCTTGATTGGATCACGGGAAAAGGGTTAATAATCGATCCAAAGTTTTTTCGACGGCAAGCAAGCAAGCAGACGCCACGAGTTAATATAAAAGGAGTAAGAAGCGTAGGACGCAGCCGCATCTCATGGCTGCGTAACTTAAGGGACTGTGAGTTGTTCATTGCGGCGGTACATAAAGTCGTAATCGCCAAAATGATTGCCGACCTCCGACAGGCGATGGCACCATAAGAAGAAGTACAAATTATATATAAAAATATTTTTAAAATTAAAAAGATAAATTATTTTATGCGCAAATTCGCACTGTGTTTTAAAATACACGTGTGTGTATAGAAGAGGGCAAGTACTGGGAGCCCCGAAACAATTATAACAGACGGGCTCGCGAGCCGATGTGTCAGATGTGACATTACGTGACCCCGCCCGCCGGTTACGTCAATGCCAAAACGTAAAAAAACATAATAATGATTGTTGACTTATCGCAGGACTGGCGAACTCGTGAATGTCAGGGAGTGAACGACCCGGCGGCGGCAGATAGCGGCCGTAACGGTTGTCGGCCGGGCCGGGCGTTTTTAAAAAAAATTATGTCACCGGCCGAACCACCCTGTGGACGCTTCCCATTCAAATTATCATTTTCCTTTTGTGCCGCGGACAGCTTCGCGCGATTGCGACAGATGGAGTTTTACGAAAAGAAGTAAAAGCGGATTAGAAGTGTTATTTTTTTTTTGAAAAACGTCAGACGGATAGAGAGGAAAATTTCTCGATTACGTCTGTTGCATATCACGTGACAGATTTCGTTGAATGGAACATGGAAGTGATACACTCTATACTGTCTCTTTATAACAAAAATCTCTATTCGTTTTTATAATGCATGTTATTCCTTTTAATTGTAGGTAATAAATATATATTTTCTTATTATGTATATATATATGTTAGTATTAATTTCTTTGGGGGTAACCCGCGTCAAAATCTGGTCCTCAGAAGGACCATTCGTCAACCGACGTTTTGCCTGAATCACAACAGGCATCTTCAGGGTGTCTTGTTAATAAATTTCCGTTACGAGGGGTAGTGCGAGCACGTCCGTTCGTATCGGAAGCTTATTACCAAGTGAGGTAAAATTTGGGTACTTTGGTCATTATTGGCCTTAATGATTTTTGGTTCCTTCTGAGGACCAGATATTGACGCGGGCTACCCCCAAAAAAATTAATACTAACATTTTAACATATATATATATAATTTAGTCTCTGTGAGATGAGACATCTATTAACTTGATTATCGATGTCCCCATGACAAAAATTCAGTACTGTGTTTTCAAAAATTTGGACAAACTCATAATATTCTGAATGAAAAAACTAATCTAAAAAAGAGTTTAACAAAATTAAATGATATTTCAGTATCTATTCTATTCATATTCCAGTGTAATGCTAATAATTCGGAAGTACCTCATTACACATATGAAGGATATTGCTAAAAAACTTCCAATTATAAAAAATATATATCTTATTAGTGACATCTGTGGTTATTGAAGGGGAATGAAAAAGCTTTGGATGCTGGTTACGCTAAGAATTATTACAACACGTATACAAAACATTTTGTAAAATTGAAATATATACAATTTCAAAAATTTGATAGATATGGTATTCTATCATGGGTGCTAATGGTGAACGTTATATTGTGTAAAGTGATCACTTAAGTCGGCCATACCATATATAGGTCGTAAGCCCTATGAACACCCAAAAGACTTACCAGTTCAAAATACCATTACCAGTGCAAAAGTTACAGAAAAATACAATAAGTAGTTACATACACAACGAGTTTGGAAAAA